>CAJPEV010000315.1:3012-44847 GCA_905338385.1 Darwinula stevensoni | reverse complement strand
TTTGAGAAAAGTTTTCTCATGAGAAGAATTATATCACTGCAAAAAAACGAATTATTATCTTTTTTCTCAAGATTACATAGGAATATAACTTTTATTGTGGTTGGGTAGCCATTCTTTCCGTAATTGAGCTGTACATTTGAGAGGAAGTAAAGAAAACGAATATTTTTCAGATTCGTAACAAAAAATGCTGAAAATTTTCTCATTTTGTCACTTCTATTTGCAACAAAGGATATATTCATTGTACTGTAACAAGAATTGAATATAGTATTCTTCAACAGCGCGAAATCCCCATATATGAACATTTGGTTTTCGCGCATGGTCGCGAAAATAGCAAAAAAGGATTTTTCTGTAGGGGTTTTTCGCGCACCACCTTTCTTCTACAAGGACCGGATGAAATAAGTGTTTGTTTAGTTTATTTTGAAGTCACGTTCTCCTTAAACATTATCCTATGAGGGCACTACTCTATCCCTTATAGAAAGGTACATGCCAGGTTTCAAAGCGATCTCAATTTTCCTGCGAAACGGGTCGTATCTTAAGGAACGGAGGTAGCCTATCGCGCAAACAGCCCTGCCCATGACAGGCGTGAGCGTAAGCAGGTGGAAGTTTCACGTGCGCGTACTTGGAATCTCCTGTGTCCTCATTGGATATAGCTTTGTCGTCAACTATAGGCCTCTCGTTGGGGGACGTGCGAGAAATGAGCATTCCGCGAAATCCCCCTCATCGCGCGAAAACCACCCATTTTACCATATGTCTCAACTGGCTACGTGTTTGAGCATGTCATCACGTATTTCATCACGCTTTGATCACGGGGAAGTTCTAGGGAATAAGATGGAAGCTTCAGGTATTCTTCTCCCCTCTCATGTGAAGAGGGGAGGAGTGCCAGAGACCCTTCCGGACGTACTGTACTTTCCCCAACCATATTTCTTCTCATGATGTGACGCAAACTGAAACATATTTGAGAGAAAGTTATACATATCCTGGAGGCAGGAAAGCTTGCATAATACTGTATATATTTTAATGAAACGTAAAAAGGAATTATTCAACTTCAGCAATCCACACAACCCATGCGTGAAGTCGTGCTGGTATTCCTGACGTGTTTCGGCTGCAGGAGGTCGGGTTACAGTGCCTCACGGTCGAACCGGTCCAGTCCTTCCCGAGTTTTGGGAAGTCACAGAGGTCAGTGACCTAGACACTCAAGGTGAAGACACAGAAGATTCTACAGCAGGGGTGCACAACATACGGCCCGTGAGGCCCTTGCTCGCGGCTGGCCGGGACTGGTAGCGTTGTAAGTGCTACTATGGCTCCTACCCTATTGGATAGTCAACCAAAATGCGGCCTGCGATATTTGAGTAAAAATCGCAAATGACTCTCACAGACTTTTGAGTTGTGCACCCCTGCTCTACAGAGATACTGTAGAGGAAAGTGGCACCGCTGCACTGTAAACAGTGCCATCCGATAGAGGTATACTCATGTTCACTAGACGTGGGATCCTACAGCTTGTGGTTACAAATACGAAGGGCAAACGTGCTCGAGGATTCATATGACAGTGAAGGGTGCTCCTTTAATAGATTGGCCCCACTTGGGCCTATCACACTCGTCGTTCTTCGGAAAGTCTACAATGAAATTCTTCGGCAACTCCATTAGACCTAGACCGATAGGAAGCGCGCAGAAGTGTATGCGATTAGTGAAAGTGAGGACGTGAAAAACTCCATGAGGATCAGTAGCGTATCTACAACAGGAACACCCTGAACTTCGGACCCTTAATTGAAATCGGAGTGGGAGAAAATAGCAAGAGCAGGGACTTGCAATATGTATGGATCCTGTCGCGAGCACCAGCGAAAATAAGATTTAAAGAGAGGGTGCTCTTCCTCGTCTGGTTTTGACGTGGAATCGCCCGTTGCTGCGCATCAACCTACTGTGAATATCCCTCCATCGTTTCAAGGTTTCGATTCCCAATGTCCCAATTCTCTCCTAGTGGATAGAGAAACAGAGGACACGAACGCCCGGAAAAGAATTCGTAAGAATTCTTATTTCGAGGAATTCTTTTTCCGGGGGAGTACGACTGGGTGGAGTGAGCCCCTCATTTTAAACCACTTTCTGTACTCGCCCCAACCTCATCTTCAAAAAGTTTATAGCTTGGAAAGTCAGTTTGGAGAATAAGGAATGCATGCGGAGATGAGACGGATCAACACGTGGAAGTGGATGCGATTAGTGAAAGTGAGGGTGTGAAAAGCTCCACGAGGATCAGTGGGGTATCTGTAACAGCTCCGTTCCATCATTTCTCTCTTTACCAAGTGTAAATGCTTACACTATGGCTCAATTTCAGCACTGGTTGAATGAAGGTCTCGTACAGACGGGTGTTGCTGGGACGATCCAGTCTCTATCATTGTGTCCTGCTCTTGCTCGGACAGGTTTAGGGAAAGCCAGCGGGATAGAATGTAGTGAATGAGATAATTAAGAGGGGACTGTTCCCACGCGATACTCAATCCTGTCAGAACTTGCGACTCTTGTTGCCGTATGTGGCCGAGAGGCCAGGAGTCGATAATTTGAACCCAAACCAAACCAAACAAGCAAACAATGCCTTGGACTCCGGGTATACAAGTCCATTCACTTCCACTCTTTCGTCGATTTTCGCCTATTCCCTCTATTCTTAGCTTTTCTTTTGGTCTTGTTCTCCAGCTCCCCCCCCCCCCCCCTTCATGCCAATTCTGAATAATGAAACAATGCACTCTCCTTGCAATGTTTCTGGTGAGCATTTTTCCCCCCCCCCCCCCCCCCCCCCCCCCCCGCTTGGCTAGAGGCGAAAGGCGACGATTAGCCGAATGCAGAACCGGGCACGTCCAATCCACATCCTCTTTCTTTCCTTTCCTTCCATCTTCTGTCCCTGCCATTCTCTTCCCGCTTCCCTCCCATGTGCTCACTCGAAAAGCGAAGCTCACGTTTGTCGCTGGGCATGATTCAAGCATCAAACCAAACCGAAATTCGGAGGAAAAGAGCGTTAAACAGATCTGATTTTATGACATCTAGGCAGATCTGATTTGTTATTAAGCAATAAGTTGCCATCGTCTCCGTTAATTTCAAATGAGACCAATTACGGATCAATCAATTTTAAAATGAATCGGTGCGTATCCCCGTTTATCTGGAGAATATAAAAGTATGTTAGGTTCTCTGCACCTATTACTACATTCTGGCTATTCGCATTTTTGGCTTATTTTTTTATTATTATCGCCCGTGTGGATAACTTCGAACACCTCTCAAAATGCAAGAGAATTCATGGTAATTATAGCTTAAAATTTTCTGAGTTCAAAAGTATACCGGGGCTCGTCCGGGAATTGAACCCGGGACCTCTCGCACCCGAAGCGAGAATCATACCCCTAGACCAACGAGCCGCTTGCGTGAAAGGGATTGTAACATTTCTCTAGAATGTCTCTAGGATGCCATGACGCATTCTATCTAGCACTTCCACGAAGGATTGCATCACCCGACTCGTGGCAGGAGTGGCCAATGTGGATTGCCCATTGAGGCCCTTTGTGAGCCGCATGCCGCCCCCGCAGGCCGTACTTTCGACATCCCTCCATTCTGGGAGTATGCTTCTCTCTTTGGGGGCGAGAGGTCCCAGGTTCAATTCCAGTTATGGTGCTCTTACTTCGGAATTTCATTGCATAAATGCATTCTCTTCGTGTATTAATATTTGTCAAAACTTGCATTATTCAAAAGAATTCCTGCTTAGAATTTAGAATGGAGGAAATTTTCACCTGGGCTTCTGAGCTTGGAAGTACAAAGGGAAGAGTGCAATTTTATCGAGCTTTCTACAGCTTCTTTTTGTGTTGCTACGAGTGAGTAGCTTCGAACACTCCTCATAATGCGAGCGAATTCATCACTCACTGTGATAGCAAAAAGAAAGCAAAACATGGGCTCGTCCGGGAATTGAACCCGGGACCTCTCGCACCCGAAGCGAGAATCATACCCCTAGACCAACGAGCCAGCTGACAGGTTTTTGCTCCATTCGTGCTCACCAGAAACATTGCAAGGAGAGTGCATTGTTTCATTATTCAGAATTGGCATGAAGGGGGGGGGGGGCCTTAGAAAAAAAAAATTTAACTGGTTTATTTGCTACTCAGAACAATGTGACAGAAACTACATGGATTGTTTCCTGACCTTCATTTTCATTTTCATGAAAGTCTCATCCATAATTCAGCATTTTCAGCTGTCAACCTCAGCTCAAGCATGGGAAAACTGATCCCGAAGTCGAAGCAGTCGAAATTTTATTTCAACTCGAGTCTGGGGAAACAATTGGGCTAATTCTTATATTTTACGACAATAAACTGTTTTTTAATTACATTTAAATGTGTGTGATGCAGATTGAGACATGCAGAAAATCAGCATATCAAATTTTAGAGCGAGCACGCTTGAATCATTCTCTCAACATAGAAACTTGAAAAAGTCACACTAACAAGATGGGATTGCATTTGGGATTGCCCTGTTTTTAAAACGGGGACTAGATAAAAAGAAAAACAAAGCAACGGGCTCGTCCGGGATTTGAACCCGGGACCTCTCGCACCCAAAGCGAGAATCATACCCCTAGACCAACGAGCCAGACACGGTACTTTCCTTTTTTCAGAGGGGCTTTCTATCACTCTCGGAACACTGGAGGAAGAGCGAAATTAAGACAGAACCGCCCAAGAAAGGACCAAGTAAGAATACTTCTCTCGGCGTCATGGCCAGAGCAACAAAAAAAGCATTCAAACGTAGAATTGTGTTCAGCATAGTCAGACCCATGCAGAAACAAGGCCACCAAACCCTTCGTTGCAGCTGGCGTCACGCCCAAGAAAGAAACGAAAGGAAGGAGACGCGATTGGTCTTTTGATTGGTCTTTGATGACTCAACCATTCATTCAGCATGCCAAAAATTATACTTCGCCGTTGCACGGGCAATAGAGAGCGATTCGCGATCTTCCTGAAGTTTCTCTCTCGAGAAACGCTTCCCTCGTGGCTACTCTGTTTCTTGCGCTGCTAGACTCCGCCTAAATTACTCAGGTAGCAATAGGTGTTCCTGGTCACCTGGTCACAGTGACCATTCTTGGTCACCTGTATCCAGGTGACCAAGGTAGGTGCCCCTTCCATCGATCGCTTAGTCAAGTCGAAGGATACAAGAGCACCCTCATTTTGCATTCTTCGGGTTCAGGTACCGTTTCGTGGTGTCGAAATTCTCCTGAAGCGCCTTTTTCTTTGCTCATAAGGCCTCGAGCAGTCTATTTTCTTATCCGTCTCGAGTAGCCTGTTATCAACATGTACAAATATTTTCCCTCTCCGAGTTAAAGTTCTCTTATTATTATTATGATTATTCGAGCCGGTTGCATTCCGTTCTTTCCTGTTTACATCTCGATGGGAAACGCGTTCATGGTCGTCCGATGACTCGATGCGAAATTGCGTGAAGGCGGGGGAAAGTTTCCTTGAAAAGGAATGTCAACATGGCTTTTATGCGCAATATTCGGGCAACAACCCGCAAAATACAGTCGCGGTCCTTTCAGTTTCGACAATCCTTTCCTTTTACGCTTTAAATTCGCAAGAAAACTTGGGATTCCGGCCGACGCCGTTTCAACTCCTGCAGGCCGATCCGACGAACGTGTTCGCGGAAAGTTCGCGGAACGTTCGCGGAATCGTCACGTCGAGTTCTGGACATTTTCGAAAATTCCGCTTTGAACAGATTGGTGACGGCTGATCTCGCAAATCAAACTCGAGATCAACATGTGCACAAAAAAAAAGTACGGTCCAGTCGATTTTCAAAAGCCGATTCGGAAGTGAAAGCAGTACTACCGACAAAAAAAAAATCAATTTCGATGAACCGATTTGTGCGAGTTGAAATTTAAACTCCATTTTGCTTCGCGATGGTGGAATCCGCGAGGCCGGAGGGAGAAACCCATTGAGGTGAAAGGAGCACCGATTTTTGCACAAGTTCCCTCGGCGAGGCCTTGCGATTCGCAAACATGTTCCCTGCAGAACGTGCGTCTGTGCTGAATGCCGATCAATGCCGACCAATTAATATCGGTAATGTCCCATGCGAGAGTATTCTCTCCGAAATCGAAACGGAAAAGCGAGTGGTCGGAAATTGGAGCCGAAATCGGGCCGAATTTCGCCGAATTTTTTTTGCCGAATTTTTTTTTGCCGAGCATCGTCAGGTGAACCTCATTTCGGAATCGGGCCGAGAAGAATGACTCGGTCGAGAACCGGTTCGGCAGTTTTTCGTTTCGAAAACGATGAAGAACCAGGGTATATCCCCCAGATATAAATTATCCGTGAGTAATATCCGGGTGGAGGATACGTCTCATGATATCCTTCATGCAATATACGGCACGGAGTGGCCCAAAAAAAGTCGGCTGCCGAAAGCGATATGGCGAACAGCGACGGTGCCGTCCGCGCGACAGTCCTTTAATTTAAAAAAAAAATTTAAAATTTCAAATCGACGTTCTTCACACGCTTCGGGGATCGTTCTGGAACGGGATCGGCAGATATCCCTGCTCAAAGCGGAATCCGAGGCCTGAAATTCGGTCGCAATGGCTCGTCTGACCGACCGACCGAGTTTTCCGCCATTCAAAAAACTCTACTTTGGTAAGCTGATGCGCCGGAAAGGTTCCATCTCGAACGCAATAAGGGTATCTCGCCGAGGACAATTCACTTTTGGACCACCCCGTTGCCTTCCTCATAATGCTTCTCCTCTTGATTCCAGGAAAACGAAAGAAGGAAAAGGAACCAGACACGTGCAGACGGAGTCAGTGTGTGGCCCCTCTGTGTGGAGTGGCCCCCCTGTGTGGAGTGGCCCCTCCTCGCATTCTCGCGCAAGATCGAGGATGGCCTTAGCAAGGAAAACCTGACGATGCCGCAAGGGACGGCACTCACTTGATTTTCCTCAAATTATTTCCAGACAATCAAGGACAAGGGCCTCCGGCGGGCAAACACCCAATCTCCTCTTTATTTTTTTTTAAGCCCCTCTCGTCTTTAAGCCTGGAGGGCGATGCCGTCTGGATGCGTGGGTGTGGGTGTGGGTGTGTGCGGGTGTGTGCGTGGGCGTGTTTGCGTGCGTGTGCGTCTGTGATCTGCTATAAGTATGAAAATTTATTGTTTTAATTCTCTGTTTTGGTGCAATTTCTCCATCTTGACCTGTTCGTGCATTTTCCTTCAGCAGACGACAAAATCCTGCAGTCTCGGGGCAATCTGACTCAAACCCAATAATGGAAATTAATATAATTAAAAAACGATTGACTTGGCCCTCCTGAGCCACGTAGGCTTCGAATACAAATAAATGATGGGCTGGTTTTGCTAGCACCATTCGTTAAGCCTGAAAATAAAACGTCATGACGTGCTTTTTGACACAACTGATGGTACCATTATATTCGATATTAATGGAGCTGTTAAATTGTGAGCTCTCACTCTGAAGTTCAGGCGGACCGACATGACTAAAAAAAAAAAAAAAGCCAGATGATCGCAAGGGCATTAGTATTCTGGCTCGATCAGCATGTTATTCATAAAAAAGGCCATAAAAAAGGTCATAAAAGAGGTCATGGGGTCTTCCGAATGAGTCGAGCTTAAACGGCGAGGAAAATATTCCGGGACGAGATCGAGCCATGTCCTCCTTCGAGTCCAGATTAATCAACCGCATGAGATCCTCGCATTTCGTCTGTTTGCACTTCGGCACGCGTGCAGGGTCGACGAACCGAAGCGGACGTCTGAAAGAGAATCCTCGATTCGACGTCTATTTTTCTGCCCTAGTTCTCCGAAGGATTAGCGGATATGATCCGACGATCGACTCATTCCTCGTGGGGCCCGTCGCGTCGCGTTGCGTCGCGTCGCGTCGCGTCGCCCGACCGTTCGCGCTTTCGTCGAGCGATGGCGCGAGGCGCGTGTCTGCTGGTTTTCGGCGCTCGAAAGGTTGATCGGTTCGATGCAGGCTTTACGTGGATCGGGCCTGAAATGTTGAGGTGAAGAAAGGCCTGGAACGCCTGCGTTTCGAGACTTCGCTTCCAAAAGCGAAGTCTTGTATGAGTTTATATTCGTATGAGTCAGTTGACTCGTTACCGTTTTAAAAAGTAAAAATTTGGGGAAACCAGGAACTCCGACGTAATTCAGGGAAAGTTTATTCTGTCGGCATCATTTCAATCATTTCGAGAGGATTAATTAACACTCTTCATATTTAAAATGGTTAAATATTTAAATATTCGAATGCGATACTTGCTCCTGCCTCCGATTGCTCAGAAAATCCGAATAGGATTCAAGATTTCATGCACTCACTTCAGGGAAATTTTAAGGTTTAAACGGAACTGAATTCTTTTTTATTATTATTCCGAAAGAGAAAAGGCAGAAAGACAGGGTTACTCGGGGGGGAAAGGACATTTAAACTGTTTTTAGCGTTGGGATGCGAAAAGTTCGACGAACAGAGAAGACACGATGTCACCATTGCAGCAGAAATTCATATTCAAACAATGAAAACGCGGACAAAAAAGAAAACACGAACCCTTCCACACACACACAAAAAAACAGGTTAGTTTGCAACGCAAGTGTTTCAGGCGCAAGAAGTGTTTCAGTGTTTCAACGCAAAAATTCTAGGGAACAATCCTGCTGAAAACGATGCATTTGGGTTCCACACAACTAAAGGAATCAAAAATTATTATTTTTTTTTTCCCCCAAGATGATTCACAGTCCCGACGGATTGAGCGATGCCGCTCGGCGTCCCCGACACAATTCTCGCGAACCATGCCGTGCGAGTATTCCAAGTCTCATAACTGCCTGACGGAATGTTTCTCAAACTTTATTGGCATCTCAAGTGCGAATAAGCAATAAAAATTCTGATGCGCATGTGTCTCTAATAGCCGCCCCTATTACCCCGAGCGGCACAGTCGAAATGATCTGAGAACCGCGAAAGTGAGAAACTCCATGGTCAAGTCGATCGCACGAGATAAGGACTTCCTTTTCGGTACACAATAAGGACTTCCTTTTCGGTACACAATAAGGACTTCCCTCTCGGTACACAATGAAGACTTCCCCTTCGATGCCCAATGAGGACTTCCCCTTCAGTGCCCAATAAGGACTTCCCTTTTAATATTGTTTCGGGTGATCAACCGGATAATCGACGAAAAATCATGCAGCTCCGTCGCTAGACGATGGAGGAAATGTCCAAAATAACAATTTGTCACGAATGCCACAAAAAATGGAAGACCTTGTCCTTTTAAACGCTGATAACACGAACGCATCTCGGAGCACGGAAACGTCCCCCCCAGCAGAGGAAGCCAATCAGTTCTTTTGCATGTTTCTCTCAACAGGAATGATGTGAGGAAATATGAACAGCTGCTCGGATACCACACATGCCAATACTCCACACATGCCAATACTCCACACGTGCCAATACTCCACACGTGCCAATACTCCACACGTGCCAATACTCCACACGTGCCAATACTCCACACGTGCCCATATTCCACACATTCCCATAAACCCCCTGGTTACCCCAGGTGGTGGCAGAAGCAATCAGAGCCTTTATTGCAGCAAGAATATTGATACTGGTACTCTTCCTTGATGGATACTCGAATCTCTTAATGAAATTGCATCATCCTATCACGAAATTTCATCGGGAGCGTGGACTGAAATCAGAACTGTCACACTTCGAAAGTGATTCTTCGGGAAAGACTCCCTGCATGTCCAGAAAAGTGCTCCGTGAAAAGCCACCAAACTTCTTGTCCCCCTTTAGCGACAAGCCACAAATAAAAAATAAAAATAAATTGAGATTTCACTCGTCAACCTCTCGCGGCACACAGGTCGAGAACCGCCGCTAAAGGAAATATACGGAGTTCTCCTATGGGTAGTCTTAAAGGAAGTTTTAGGAATTCCATAGGTTTTCTATGTGATCAATAGGGTTCCTATTGGAAATCCATAGGAGCCTATAGGACTCGTATAATCCTACAGCGAGTTCTATGGGTCTTCAATAGCTGTGGCTCTCAACCGGTGGGCTGTGAGAAGATCGAAAATATATGAAAAAAAATAAAGAAATAAAATAGTAAAAGATTGAAGACGAGGAATGAGGTGAATGAAAAGTGCTTGTGCAAGAGATCTAAGCTTTCTTGGAATGGGTGACCCTCTCGATTGCAGCCTTTCACGAAAAAGTCACACCGTGCCGTCTCGCTGCTATGTGGTGAAGCGTTTGACGTGTGCAATTGGGGGTAGGGACAAGGGATTCTTAGGGTTGCTCATGTGGGCTCACTTTCCACATGTATTGCGTATGAGATGGAGCACGTAACTAGCGTGAAAAAATCTGCTCTTTTTTTTTTCTCTTGATGATCGCAAGTGCCGCGCGTCCCGACTTCACAGGGCGAGCCGCCTCGTGCTTTTTGCTGATCACAGGCATGACTTACCGGTAAGGTAAGGTCACAAGCCAACTCAAGAAAGTATGAAGTGAGATGGCTTGCGAGCGAGCAATCCCAGGAAAGGGAAGAACAAATAAATTACGAAGTCCTAATGGAGTAAGTCATTTTCAATGGACTTTTAGAAGGTTTCAAATTAATTTGTGATGCATTTTCTCATAAATTTCACAACTGGGAGCGAGCATAAGCGTCGGAAATGTGGAAATCTTCATTCCGGAGGAATCTTTGTGCACGAAGACGGTTATGTTCAGTCAGTTTTTTCTTTTGGAAGTATAGTTTTACGCAATCTGTAAATGAATTCCAACCTTTCTCCTTGATTTTCGTCATTTGGAGGACAGGAAGCGAATAATCAGAGACAGAAATTCAAGCGGAAAATTGAATTTCTTCACATATGACAGAAACAGACACCCAGGGCGCATTTCAGTCGGCTCATTTCGACAAATAAATAGCATTCCAACATAAGAGGGTTCTGCTTATTATTTTTTCATTTTACTATAACTGAATTAGAGGCTGAATTTAGGCGTTTCCTGCGTCCTTTCAGGACCGTTTGGAGATTCGGCATGCTTTCCGTTTCTCTGGATAGAATGCCGTGTAACAGCTCCCATTTTTGTTTACGATCCATTCTACGTATTCTGGAAAATGCAGTCGCTGAAGCTACCTACATTTATTCACAAAAACTGCTTTCAACTTCATGCCTGCCCTCTTACCTCAAGGTTTATTAGCAAAACTTTCCAGTTGACAATCTTGACATTCCAGTCGCCGTTTTCCATATTCCACTTCCCGCAGGAGAGGAGATGCTAAAAATGTCGGAAAGCCAAAAATTGTTTCCAAGCCGAAACCGAATGTCTCCGTTTGGAATGCAATCCGTACACGGACGAAAATGATTTGAAACAACAGAGGCACGAGACACCATGAAGGAACATAGAAGCATATACTGTTTATTTTTTTTAAGAGTACATGCAACGAGTACAAGAGACAAGGAACGCTTTACAGACACGGTGCACAGAGAGGAAGAGTGCACTTACTTAGCAGATACGCACGATGACTAATACGATAGTCCCTCTTCAGTCCTGTGGGAGACCTTCGGAGCAGGATAAGGGATTACCAAGGCCCATGATAGGAACAAGTGACTTTTAAGGTGTACAGCATTTGTTAGATGTAGCACACGGAGTGTGTATGTCAGCCAATGCTTAGCAAATACTCTCCAGAAGGCAGGTCAGCCACCAGTCGGCGGAAATAGAGTACACCGCCCCCCAGACTCGATCCTTTTCCACGGGATTCGCCTGGGACGCCGGAACCACTCGGTCAACGAACTCTATGAAGAGTTCCCTGGCGCTCAAAGTAGCATCCGGCCCCCCTCCTTTGTCTTCCTACCCTTGAGGAAGTCAGTGAAGGGATCCTCTATATCTCTTAAACATCCTTTCACTCCCATTAACCCTCCATGCGTTCAGCGGGTGGCGACCCCCCGTTCGAGAACCGCTGCTCTAGACTGAAGCCTTTTTGGACTCAGACGGATGTCCAGGGAGTTTCGTGAACGCATTGAGACTTTCTGAAACCCGCTAGGGTCAGCGAGAGGTGTAACTTAAAGTTGAATATTGTATTCCTATTCCTGGGTGATGTATTAGTGTCACGGGTGGGGGTAGGCAACACCCTCCCCTGCCTATAGACGAACCACTAGCGCTAAATATCACGAGCCACCACTGCCGATCCTAAATAACCGAAGTCCCGTGATCCTACTCGAAACCTTTAGGATTCCATTCAATGAAGTCCAAAAATATTCACGACCTGATTTTGGAACATAAAAATCTTGTACGCTATATATCCCATAGGATCCTGTAAGATTATGATGTAAATATCACAGCACTGGCCATGTGCCCAGTTTAAAATCCCGGCTGGAAACATCTATAATTTCCAGCTGGACTCCAGCTGTAAATTCGGACTCATTCCAATTGGGTAACAGCTGGAAAGTAGTCATCTCCAAATTTGTTCTTAATTGCTATATCACTAGCTGAATGATAATTTTTATTTTTTAAATACTACTTTTGTCAGAGGTTCATCTACAGGAACAGGTGATTTTCAACGTAAATTTAGCTACATTCCGGCTGTAGGGTCCTCTTGATAAAATTCCAACTGGGAAATTTCCAGCTGGAAACAGCTATTAAAACCAGCTGCATTCCAGTTGGAAAATTCCAGCTAGGAAACAACTGGTACCTACTATTTTCCAGCTCTTTGGCAGCTGAAAATGGTCCGAATTTACAGNAACTGGGAAATTTCCAGCTGGAAACAGCTATTAAAACCAGCTGCATTCCAGTTGGAAAATTCCAGCTAAGAAACAACTGGTACCTACTATTTTCCAGCTCTTTGGCAGCTGAAAATGGTCCGAATTTACAGATTTGGTGCAGCTGGAATATTCCAGTTGGGATTTTAATCTGGGTGGTCACTGGTGATTCACTTTATCTACCTGCTCCATCTTGAAAGGAATAAGGAAATTCCAATTCATGCACCGTCAGACCCCCCAGAAGCGACAGAATTTTTTGTTAGAAGCGAGAGAACGCTACTCGTACAAATTTTTTTGCGCACAGACCTCGGCATAGGATGAAACGCATCAAATATCTTACTTATAGTTCACATGTGAGTGTTAGGGTCATTTACGACTCCAAGGACGGTAAATATGTATCCAGAAGTGACATTTTGCCTACTATTCTGCTTTACTACTCATAATGTAGGGCATAAGCACGCTCTAAAATGGGCCTCCCCTCCTCAGTTCGTAGACCTTTTTACCGACGCTCAGAAAAAGAGAGGGCCCAGATGATGCGCAAATGCCATCAGCTATATTTATGAAGGCAGACTTCATAGGCCTATTAAATGGGGCGCTCATAGATCCTGCCTGGGCCCCAAGAACCAATAAGGAAAGGAATTATGAGGCAGACAATGAGAGATTTTCAGATCCCTGCTCATGACCCATTCATTGCATCTTTGTTCCTCTCCCGAGAATTTTACCCTTTCATAACCCCTCTCCTTTTCTTTTGTCTTCTCCATCTTGAACTGCATTCTCATCTCTGAAGCAGAAATCGCATCTTAGGAAGTCTCCTCTGATCATAACGAGCAATTCAACTCCTGAATTTCGCACTCGAGCTCCATCGATTCAAGTTTTGATGGCAAAAATCGTCATGGAGCTTTGCTCAACGATTGCCCGTCATGAGAAGCGTGAGAAAGAGAGTCGAAACAGCCGAAGCTCAAGTGATCTTTGGAGGCTGCTATTCCGTTGGGTTTCCAAAAAATGAAAAGCCGCTTTCATGCTATTCGTGCGAAAAGCAATGGAGACGTTTCAGAAGCCTTCCTCTGTCATTACTTCCTCAAGGAGCCGAGTCAATTTTCTGGCTGAGATGGTGGACTGTGCAAGTGGTGGTAATTTGCGCCAATTGTTCGGGTGCATTAGCCATTCCTTACGACCGTCATGCCTTTTTGACTCCTATCAAGGTCATTTGAGCGTACTGACGGATGACTCAGGGCCAAACCAGCCTGCAGTGATTGCGTATTCGGTGAAGGAAAGTAGAAAGGTCTCGAAACTTTTTTGAAGGCTGAAAAAATCTCATGGGAAAGTTTTGTCACGCAGCTCAGTTGATGAATACGAAACGACTGATGACCCCACACCATGTGGGGGAGAGGGTCATCTCGCCAAAATTGACCATCTGGTGTGAGGCCTCATCTTGAGTGATCGCTGATTGACACTAGAGGACTTTGCAGAGGCTGTCATTATCTCAACTAAGCAAGTCCATCGTTGCTAGTTGCATTGTAGATTTCCAAGGTTAGCACCCGGTGGGTTCCAATATATGAGGTCTTTCACCTTCCTTCATCATAAAATCAATCGCAGCAGGTTACTTTCGTCAACCATCTATTCCTCGACACGCCGAAATCACCTTAAATTCAAGAAACACTTGAAAATAATAAGGAATGACTCACACCCGAACACTTGCATACGCCACTGCCGCAGCACACCATCTCAACCAGAAAATTGGCTCATTTCCAAGAGGGACCAATGGTAGAGAAAAAAATTTTGGGAAAATTTTAATAGCTCCTCGTACATGAGAAGTGAGAAAGCTTTCGCCGACTAACAATGATTTTCCGAGGAACCCTAACTGATTTTAACTTGCTACAGCAGCTGAACGTTGCCCTCATCAGGTAACGCTTTTCGAGTCTTTCATATCTTGTAACTCATGTTCCCAAAGCCCAAACTTGCGAATCATAAGATAGGGAAGAGCACATAGGAAGCGTGGGCGACAACCGCACCGCCAATAATAATAACCAACGTAATAGAAGCCGTCTCAGTATGGAAGCTTGCTGATAATCCCTTCTCAAGGTGGTTCCGGAGAGAGAGAAATCTCTATCGCAGGAAGAAGAGAACATCAGGAAAAGGCTCGCCCACAAGAAACCAATAAGAATCGGCGGGCCATTTACCACGGCAGTGAATTGAGGTCCAGTATAATGGAGGTTCCTTGTTCTGGAAGGGTGGACGGAAACCTTGAGGGACGTTTGTGTCAAGGGTATTAGTGGCCTCTCGGCATTCTAGGATTCATTATATCCATCAGATCGCGGGTGGCGTTAGAGAATGGGAGGAAATGACGAGCTTACGAGGCATCTCTTGGGTAATACCTCTCCATTATTTTTGCAACCCATGTGGATCAAGGAAGAGAGAATGGCGTCATTCTACCAAAGGATTCAGCCGTAAAATTCCATTAGCCTCGTTGCCCTGCCGTCTAGCTGAACATCGCCCGATCTAAGGCTTCCTTCGATCATTCGATCATCCCTCCGTCAATAGGGGGCAAGAGGGACAAGAAAAAAGCAATAAGGAAAAGGATGAGGTGAGGAAAGTTCAGCTTCTTTTCCGTAGCTCGACAGATCACAATTCTCAAGGGGTTGGCAGGTAGGTAATTGATGTACCCACGGACAGTTTGTCGTTAATCTGCTTTCAGGTGAAAATATTGACGCACTTTCGTGTCAGCCCCCTACCCAATAAACGAATAAACCCACTACAAGCACACTTTTCGTTACCCACCTACTCGAGTCCTCAAAAGAAGTATAATGCACTTCTTTACACAGCTTCTGTAAAGATTTTGATACCCTAACACTTGACGTACTCAGCTTCCCTTTTCTCTGGTTGGAGAGAGAGAGGAAAGCGAGAGAGAGAGAGAGAGAGGAGTTTTCGTCAGGGCCTGTGGCAGAAGGGCTTTGTCCGCCAACGCCGCCATGAAAGGCACCCCGAGAAATCCATTTCCGTTCCCAGCTCCTTCAGTGGAGAAGAAAATCTGTTCTCATCGACATATCTCTCCTCGCCTATCCACCTTTCGAACCTTGGCTTCATCGCGGCGTCAGAGCCCAATTGTTCTCTCTACCACGACCAGGAATTCGAAGGCATCGATTCGCTGAAGTGGCCGGACTGCCCCCACGAAATCCGATGCCTCGTGCTTGATTGTCTTCGTGTTTGCGATTTTCCATCTGCCAGTGTGCAGATCGATGCCATCAGGTCAAAGGAATTTCAAGGATGAAGCTCGAAAATAAAAATCGAATCGCGTCTCCCCCCAATCCTCCCACGCAGAAGCCTCTGCGTGGGAGGATTGTGGGGGAAAAAAAGGATTACAAAAATTTGAAGGCGCAAAACTGCAGCCTGTATAGAATTATGGACCATTCTTCTATTCGAAGGGGCATGGCTGTCAGTCAGAAAGACAATATTGTGTCCGCGGGATGTCACATTTGGCCTTGGCATCCTGCCAACCATGGGAAGTCCCCTCCTGCGATTCTTTTCCCGGGAGCCAGCCTCTCTCACCCCGGTCTCGTTCTCCATAAATCGGAGTCCCTCATCGCATTTTCATGACTTTCACTTTTCTCCTCGACAGTCGTAAACTCACGGCCGTGGAGGAAATATGTGCAGACATATTGTGCTCGTGCATGGGAAGGGACTCGGAGAGAAAGAGGGAAGGAGACTGTGAGAAGAGGAAGAGAGAAATTCCGGACTTTCTCGAGCAGTCCATCGGCATAGAGATCAGCGGACGTGCGGAGTTTTCTAGAGAGATGCCAAGCATCTGGCTTGACCAGGGAGAAAACTCTTGGGGATCCTCTTTCGGATAATGGGAAACGGGACCTTTCCCCTTATTAGAATCCACTCGGTTGATTTTTGAGACTGAGACACCCATATATACAGGTATACTGAACATATACTGTACTGTATATACGAGGGGTGTTAACAAAGTTCTGGGAATTTTGTTCCATCACTGCAACGGCTGATCAAAACCTACTGCAAAGTTGGTCACACATGTTTAGGCTTGTAATAAACACGACTGCAAAATATTATTCACTGGGCTTGCGTCAGTAAGAAGTTGTCAGTGTTCGCGTAGGGTACACTTTGTCAGTCATGGAAGACGCGGTAAATTCTCAAAGAGCTACAGTATCATTTTCTTTTTATGGTGTTAGGACGTCTGAGATTATCCAACGTTTGAAAGCTGTATTTGGTGAATCTTCTGAATCTAAAAGTACCGTCCATCACTGGATCGATCGCTTTAAGAATGGAAGAACGAGCCTTGAAGATGAAGTGGTCGACCAAACGCTGCTGCTAACGAAGAAAATATCGCTGTGGAAGAAACGTTAATGGAAGACAGACGAATCACCATTCGCGAGATTGCAGCAAGTGTATGCATAATTTCCAGAAAAGTCCATGAAATTTTACACGACCGTCTTGGAGCGAGCAAGGTTTCTGCACCATGGGTCCCGCGGCTGTTGGGGCCAGAACAGAAACTCGATCGTGTGGAGTAGAGGTTCGTTCCGAGTCGTTGGCTCTACAGGAACAATATGGGGATGGTTTCTGGCAACGAATCATCGCGACAGATGGGACCTGGATAACTTACTTTAATTCACAAACAAAAATTCAGTCCATGGAATGGAGGAGACCTTCTGATGGCCCTCCGCTTAAAGCAAGGGCTATGCCATCAGTTGGTAAGGTCATGATAACGGTGTTTTGGGATTTCCAGGGAATGATCATGATTGATTATTTGCAAAAAGGTTCCACAATAAATGTACAATATTACTCTGACTTGCTGAAGGGACCACAGCGTGAGGTACTCGAGAAAAAACGGCCAGGAAATCGATACGAGGCCGCACACTGCTCGTCTTACGGAGGCCGTTTTTGTCAGATCTGCGATGGAAATCCCTGCCACACCCGCCCTGTTCTCCAGACCTGGCTCCTAGCGTGTATCACCTGTTTGGGGAAATGAAGAAACCTATTCGAGGAATCCATTTTGAGTCTCTATCTGAAGTTAAAGCAGCGATAAATGAGTGGATAGAACGTACTCCACAAAAGTTCTTTGAAGATGGACTAAAAAAATTAGTTACTCGCTGGCACAAATATGTACAACAAAATGGTGATTATGTTGAAAATTGCACTGTAATATCGAAGAAAATTAGCCAAATAAAAAATTAGCTCGCAAATTCCCAGAACTTTGTAAACACCCCTCGTATACAGAGAGAGAGAGAGAGAGAGAGAGAGAGAGAGTAGAAGAAGTTATTTGGTGGTGAAATTGTCCGAAACTACCCAAGGGCAACAGAAGATGCCACACCTTCGGACCCAGAAGCACGGAACATATTCGCTTCACGTGAGTCTCGAGTTATCACACCAACTCCTACCCCCGAAATAGCCCCAAATCAGAAGCTAGCACCATAGAAAACTTCAATAGCCGATTATACCATAAGCTGCTGAATGCCAAGCGAATCTTTCACAATACCAGACAGCAGGTGTTATATTAATGAACCTAATATTAAAGAAAGATATTGGCTAAATAGGCACCTGACTGGACAGTAATAACCTGCTAATTACCAATTACTAATGTTACTTTACAATTAAATTGCCACTGGTAGTTTAGGGGTACAACAGATCCAGATGGCTATTTAGAGAGGATGTTACAGAGCCAGGAATCTGGCGCACTTGCGAAATTAACTGGAAGGGCAATCATCATCTTTCTGTCCATGTATATCCATCACATTATATTCGACTTGGAAAGGGGCAATAAACTCTCATTGCCCTTCCAGTTAATTTCGCAAGTGTGCCAGACTCCTGGCTCTGAGACATCCTCTCTCCCTATATGTTTCAAAGCCAGGAAAAAGTTGGCACACTTGCGAAAATCACTGGTAGGGCAATGAGCTTACATTGCCCCCTTCCAAGTAGAATATAATAAGATGGGCATTCACTGACAGAAGGGCAAGCCCTTGACCTGCCATAGCCCTGCACCCACGCGAGCCCTCCGACAGATATCTCAAAACTATTGTGAAATGCCGGGCAGATAAGGTGGTCCAGGCGGAAGAAGGCTATAAAGGAAAAGAAAGCGAAGCTCCAGGCAAGACTTTTTGACGCATTTCGACCGACTTCGTCAGTGGGTGCACGGCCGGTCCTAGAGCATCAACAGCTGTTACAACCTGTTTCTGCGGTCAACCTAGCATGCCAGGAGTATTAGACAAAACCTGGAAGTACTACCCATTCCAAGGACAAACCCAGCTGAAGTCTCCCTGCACATGCCATCGTCTGTTACTGATTGGTTCAAAACGTCTCGCGACAAAGTTACTCGAACTAAGTTATAGACCCAGCAGCCAACAGACGACGTTCAAGGACGTTGTGTCAATTCGTAGATGTCCATAAGTGGGAATAAGGCTTCCCTCACCGGGGACAATTTGGGCATCGTCAATACCGAATGTACATGCTGTACATTCGGCTAAAAAAAAAAATTATTTGAAAACGTCATCCCCCCAAAAAATATACCCCCAGGGGATGTATTAAAACTTGACATTTTTTCTGTACTCCTTGTCTCAGTACTCACATTCATGCAAAGTTTCAGCTTTCCATGTTTATCCGTTTGAATGAAGCAAACAAATTATTTGAAAATATCTCCCCCTGAAATTTGTCCCCCCAGGGCATTTACCTCCAAAGTCTGAATTTTCCTGAAATCAGCATCCCAATGTAAACTCATGTATCAAGTTTCACCTTTCTACATCTTCCCAATTCGCCAGGACAAAAAAAAATTTATTTGAGAATGTCACCCCCCAAAAAAATGTGCCCTCAGGGCATACATCTGAAAAATGAAATTTTTCCTGAACTCAGTGTCTCAATAGGCACGTTCATACCAAGTTTCAGCTTTCCACAACTCTCCGTTTGAGAGAAGCACAAATATTTATTTGAAAATATCTTCCCCCAAAATGTGTGCCCCCAGGGCAAGTACCTACCTCCAAAGTCGGATTTTTTTTTCTGAACCCAATATGTACTTGTGTACCAAGTTTCAGATTTCTAATTTCTTTAGAACACGGTTAGAATTAGCGTCAGTCAGTCACTCACGATCGTCTATATGCAGGGTGGCCCAAAAAAAAAACCGCTCCAATTTTGATCGGCAATAACTTTTGAACAAATGAACATTTTTTCGTGTTCGAAACGGGAATTGAAAGGTCTATTAATCCTCTTTCCATCGCCATATCATTTATCAAATTTTCATCAACGGAACCGGAGCAATTGCAATTTAAAGTACAAGCACCCAAAAAAGTGGATGAATTGGCTTCTTGCTGAAAAGCCTCCCTTGGGCATCCTTGGGCATCCTACTGCGATTTTCCGTTGAGTGCTTGCAACTGCCGTGTCTCTCGAATTTCATCCGATGAGAGTGCATTTAAAAAGTTCATTCCAGTAATTTTCATGGTTGCTATTCGAACGATTATTGATTCAAAATCGGGTCAAGTCCTTCTTCGCTATTCGCTGAACTGGAGACCGCAGAATGGAATATTTCTTTCGAAATACGCCGCACACTTAAACTGGTGCCTGGTTTGCCTTCTTGGCTGCAAATCAGTGAACCGACTTTTTTTTTCTGTACGATCAGTTTTTGAACGCCCACTGCCCGGACGACGTTTTCTACTTCCGTAGTCTCGAAGTTTTTTTTTTTTAATCCGAAACTGTTCTTTGTTTCCATTGGCGATCTAGAAACTTCGCGAGAATTTGATTCAGTGAGTAATTCTTTTCCTGAGGCAGCGCGGTTATCAAACACTTGTCACTCTCGCTCAAGACCATTTTGAAGGGTGCAAAAATCTAAAATTGAATTTTAGAGAAAAAAAATTTAATCTTGAAGATCAAAGAGAATTATTCAAGTTCACACGAAGAAAAAACGCTGCATTACACTGAAGAAAAACACGTCTGACTGCTGAAACTCAGTTTTGAATCAATAGTCGTTCGAATAGCAACCATGAAAATGACTGGAATGAACTTTTTAAATGCACTCTCATAGGAAGAAATTCGAGAGACACGGCAGTTGCAAGCAATCGACGGAAAATCGCCGTAGGATGCCCAAGGATGCAGGGAGGCTTTTCAGCAAGAAGCCAATTCATCCACTTTTTTGGGTGCTTGTACTTTAAATTGCAGTTGCTCCGGGTCCGTTGATGAAAATTTGATAAATGATATGGCGATGGAAAGAGGATTAATAGACCTTTCAATTCCCGTTTCGAACGCGAAAAAAGGTTCATATGTTCAAAAGTTATTGCCGATCAAAATTGGTGCGGTTTTCTTTTGGGCCACCCTGTATATTAGATGACATACAAGATCAATAAGCAATTGGCACTAAGGCCAATGAATTCTCTAGCTCCCAGGAAAGGCAATGTGTGTGGCTAGCCAACATCAACAGATGCCTGTCCTTGTGGACAGAAAAATCCTTTTGTCCTTGTGGACTAATAAGAAAAAGAAAATAGGCAAGAAATTCAGTCAAGCAAACGTTGAATGTCGAAAACCGTCATCTGTTAACAGGAAGACAATAATTCGAAAGCGAGTGAAAGCGAAGCGAGTCTATTAGTTTCGGAACGTTCTGCAGGATCCTCATGAGGGGCACGGTCCTGCTAAAACTTTCCATGCAAATAGATCTTTTTCGGAATTCTCTGAGAACGATATACAGGGTGTGCCACACACACTTTGTCACAAAGTCTTGGCGTTTGATTCTATTAACTACCTGAAAATAAAAATAAAAATGACTACTGTATACCTACTTTTGGCACACCCCGTATATACAAGGTGAGTCAAAAGTCACTGGACGACTTTGAACAGCTATAACTCAGCAAGGAAGGCACTAATTTGCAAACGGTTTTTTTTTTGCAGATGGAAGAGTCTGCGATGATTGACGAAACAACATGGAAAATTGCATGAAATACCAATAAGAAATGGGATGAGCCAGCACAAAAAGAAAGGCAACATTTTACAACATACAAGTGATATTTAGTGCATAACGGACGCCCTATTCGCGATTATTTTCCGTTATTTTCCATCCGCGAAGGAAATCCACCTGACTCCGCTCGGCTTCCGGCCGCGGGGTTTCGTTTAAAGACCAGGGAAGTGCCGAAAATTCGCGCCCGATCATCGAACTGAAGCAGGGCGTCGCTGAGAAGGTTGTTGGAGTTGCTGATGGTGCACGATCGCGTCAAATTAATGGATGATTTTTTTTTTCCCGACCCTCCGTAGTTGTCAATTATCGCACGCTCTTTCCTATGCAATATGCAAATCAACGCCTTATTGCTGAGTCATGGCTGTTAGTCAAAAAGTCCTGACTTTTTGACTCACCCAGTGGGTGTCTCAGGCTCCATCGGGGGGTCGGGGAGGATTCAGAGCTCGAGGAAATGCACAATGAGAAGTCATCTGCAGCAGATGGCCTTTCTTATCTCTTCCTCTTTTCCATTTCTGCCCTGCCGGTTTTAATTAAAAGGAGCTGCATACGATAAGTGGTCTTCTCGTTGGATATGGGGACGGGACGGACCCTTTTCTTTTTCCGTTTTGATCGGGGAATCCGACTGAGGGAAAATCGATGGAATGCGCTGCATCTCCACCGCAAAATCGGTTGTTCCGGAGAATTTAGAGGCCATTTCCACAGTTCTTGGGATTGCATTATTGAAGATGCGGCGGGCTCTTCGCCTTCACTTAGGGGGGTTAGACTGGTGGAAAAGCTTAAAATTCTGCCACCTACAAAGCATTCTACGCCCATAAACACCCAGGCAATCTCGGAAAACCACCAATTTTTCGTACTTCCATTTTCTAAATCTCCAGCTGCACTCGGCCGTTCTAGAATTTTTTTTCCCCCCCTTTTCAGATTTGAACAGCCTTCAAGAGGAGAGGCGATGAACCTCGAATCGAACCCGTCCGTCGTCCCCGACAGGCTGCCCGAATTCGAATCGCCGTTTATGGCCGAGAGGGAAACTCGACCGATTTGGCTAAGCCAAGGGAGTCTCGAGGAGGAAAGTGGATTTGAGAACTTCGAGAAGCAGAGCCGTGCAATCCATGCGAGGAGCTTTCCAACAGTTTCAGTCCTTTTCTCTCTCTCTCTCTCTCTCTCTTTCTCTCTCTCTCTCTCTCTCTTTCTCTCTCTCCCTCTCTCTCCCTTTCTCTCCCTTTCTCTCTCTCTCTCTCTCTTTCTCACCCACTATCTCATTCTTTCAGTCTCTCTAGGGGACCCAGCGACAGGGTCCTCATCCACTTTTCATTATGGAAAATTTTCTTTCAAGAGAGGCCCTATGACTCTATTTCCACTCAAGGTCTACTTCTTCACATTAGGAACTGTGAGGGTCATTGAGGTTGTTACTTCCGGTGAGAGTTAAGAATAATTTTATCATATGAACATTGCCTACTACCGTTTCATCCCACATGCTTTAGGTTGAGTTCTTAAAATTCATGGATCCATCCGAATCCTTCCTCTTTTTCCCATGAGAACAAGGCTGGAAAACGAGCACCGACAAGCAACTGCATTTCTCACTGTACGAAATTACTAGACAATGATTCTTCAAAAATCCATAAAACCGCTCATGCTCGCTTATCCATGGAGCCTTTGGATGAGCCCATGTTGGCATTATGTATCCAGGAAGGCTCATCCCCTATAGAATAATCGTGAAGACGATGCCCCTGTTGTCTGTTTCGCCCTAAGAGGGTGATGTGGAATGATCCAGCACTTCCACGAACTTCCGACAGAAAGGTTCTGCTTAGGAATTACGACAGCTTGACAAACATTGCGGTAAAAGTTTCCTAAAACTATTTCTCTTCACTTTACATCGAATAAGCATGATTTCAATCAATTAGAAATTTCAAATCCGATTATTCGCTCTCAGTTTAATAAATTAATTTAATAGATCCAAAATTCCCTTCCTAAATATGGGGAAGAAAGCGTAAGATTCAAAATGGAATGACATAACATCGTGAAAACATTGTTGGTCTCGTCAACGCACTCGAGCTACAATATTTAGATTTCGTGAGTCTTGTCATGGCAGAGCGCGGACCTGGAAGGCTCAGAGGAGGAAATTGAGAATTCCAATAGATGGCAGCACCGATGAAGATTTATGCAACGCTTCCATGGCCATGGAAAACAAAAGAAAAAAAATAGCAACTAGCATCATATTTCAATCTTCCTCAGCTGTCAGTGGGTGTAACGACTTCTGCTAGCCTGCTGTTGTGGATAGGGCTGGAATTTCACCTTGGCACGGGTGTAGGATGAGGATTTTCTTCCCATCAGAAAACAGTATAGGAACATGGGAGAGGCTGCGTTTCAGTTATAGATGAGGGTATTGAATTTTGATAAGAAGGGATGGGAAGAACCCTAAGCCTACAAGGTATGCCAATCTCAGGCTAATGTGTGTTGATCATGAATAATTTCCCATCATCCATGATACACTCCCCACAATGGGCTACTCCTCCTGAACAACTCATTTCAGAGAACCTACATAAATTAATAATAGGATCAGTTCACATGACTTCACGATGCGCAATACTCTATAGCATGGAATCTATAGAGCGTATCTCTCATGCTCTAAAACAGGGGTGTCAAACTAAAATCGGTCGGCGGGTCGCATTCTTTACCCTGCAGATGCCTGCGGGCCGCACCCATACTTTTTCATCGAAATTTGTGCTAACAGTCAATCCAAGCGGAATTTTCAAGAACCGACGGCGGGCAGGATGAACCACCTCCTCGGGCCGTATGTTTGACACTCCTGCTCTAAAAGAAGTCGAGAGATTCATTTCAGAATGATTTCAGGGTTAAGGGATATTCTTACCACCTAACCCGGCATAAAGTATCACGAAGTTACTTTTTGGCATCCCAATAAGAAAAACACTTCCTAAAACAACGATATCGACAGGAGAATTTTCCATTTTCTCCTCTTTAAGTTCTGATGAACGAACCTTGGAGCAGGTATCCATGATCTCGAAGATGACGGGCTCCCCATCCACCATCATCTCGTGTTTATATCGATTATCTGCAAAAAGGAAGGGCCAGAGTGAAGAGAACGAAGACAGTGGAACTCGATGACCCAAAATCTGATTACGGCCATAGACAATCATGCAGCACAGAAAGACACTGCAGGGCAAAAGAGGCATGAAAAACAGTGCATCGATTTTCTCTCGTCCATGCAATTCCTCCCTGTAAACATTCTCTTACCTGACTGATGATCATACTCCCCGATGTAGCGCTTTGTGAGGAACCTCACCGTCAATGCTGCAAGGAAAAAAAATCAAAACTATTTAAGAGAGAGAATCAAGCTGGGACAATGAAAGTGAGCATCTTCTTCCCATACGAACGAGTGCATTTTCCCACTGAAGGAAATGCACACCCTGGAGACTGACGAACCCGACCGACAAGAGGGATATGCTGGCACTTAGTCATGCCTTCTGCACTCACTTTGAAGACAGCTGCGGAGCATTCCCTTTTTTTCTTTTTCTTTTTTTTCTCCTCTTCCCATCCATTATCGAAAACAGTGCACACTTTATGGTTATGATGTGCATTCGCCTTTTGAGCCAAAATTGCATTGAGGCCAAGTGAGCGAGAACGAACTCCTAAAATTTTATCACGGTTCAACGACGACCGATTTATTTGACTTTATTTGATATTTAAAACTGAATTAGTACGCTAGCACATATTACGTATCTAACATCTACCAAAAGCAAACAATTTCTGCTAATTCAAGTCTCGGAAGTAGGTGCGTAGAAAAAAAAACGGATCTGCTATCATGAGTTCTTTCGGGTGGAGTGACGAAAGACACATTTGTAAGCAAAGGGCTGAGGAAAGTTTACACTTTAAAGGTGGAAAAAAAGGGGGAAGAATTCCCTTCCTAACTATACCAGTTTTCCCGACACCAGGTGCACCGATGACAGCCAATTTGACCTCGGAAAGAGTGGACTTCTTGCGTCGGATCCCTCGGATGGCGTTTGTCGTCATGTCGACCCTGCTCCTCGACAAGCGCCTGCTCTTCCTTCATGCATCTTTTTTCGGTCTTTTATCTCGTCTCCTCGTACATCACATCACGATAATTTATGTTCTCCTGAGGAAAAAGAAAGAGAATGGGCGATCAAGAGTCACAGCAGGCATTACGGGCCATCTATTCCTCCGTCACAACAGTTTATGCGGAGTCGGACAAGACTAATGGTCGCCATTCCTTCTGTCTTCTATTTATTTATTTAGTTTCTATTTTTTTTTTAAGGACAAGAATCTTGTCGCCTGCCTTGACCGAGTGGCACTTTCCCTGCAAAATATTTCCTTTCCCTCTCATCCTCTCACAATTGACAACGGTGCATTGGGGTAAAAAGACCTCATTGCAGGTCTCAGCGCAGGTGTTTGACATGTGCACAGTCCGCCATTCTCTTCTGCCAAACCGCGCTGGGGATACAGGAATCTCAGCTCAGGGATCATTAAGGGTTACAACGGGGAGATGAGAGAAGGAGGGAGATAGAAGGGAAACGAAACATAAAGGAAGCGGGAAAGAAAAAAAAAGAGTACAAGGAGATTCTAGGGTGGAAAAAAAAAAGAACGTCCAATTACAGAGAAGCTTTTCCTGTTCCACAAAACTTCTTCCTGTATAAACATCGGGAGCACTTCGGCCGCATCTTTCACACTTACTACGCATCAGTATGCAATTAAAGCTGAAGGCCAAACCCGGTTCCAGGAGCCGGGACGGGAAAGGTTTGTTTTTTTGTCGCCTACGATTGTTGTCAACAACCAAGGTGATCAGGGTCAGGCATAATAGATGAGAGCTAAACAAAAAAAAGCACATTTGAAGGCTATGGAAGGCCACAAGAAGGAAAATGGATGGAGCTTGGGAGAGGACGGAGAAGAACTGGGAAAAAATGTTTTCGGGTCACTGGAAAGGTTCCAAGTGTTACACTCATTTCACGCCGTGTACTCTTCCGCCCCCCCCTCCCCCCCCCCCCCCCCCCCCCCCCTCCCTTTCCTCTCAGCTTTATGACAGTCCCGGCTGATGATGCAGCTCTCACCATTTATTTGCTTTCTAATCGTGCTCCCTTTCCAAAAGTTCACTTTTCTTGGCCTTATTGGACCCGAAAACATTACGACCCGACACGAACTGCATATTGATTGATAGCAGGTTGAGATTATTCAGACCAACGAATGATCGATAAAAGGCCTCAATGATAAGTTTAGTTTCTCGACACCAACTCGCAAACTCAATCTCCGCGTAGAATATAAAATTGTAAATGTATGAACATTTCTAATATGAATTAAAAGCAAAAGCCTATTTGCTCGATTATTACAGATTATTCCTTGCTTGATTATTCCTAGAGAATGAGAACAATACAATTAAATTTCCTCAAACAAAGGCATTCAGTCCATCCATAGCTGATACGGTCTGTACGATCCTCCATTCGCATCGGTGCGAAAAATTTATAAAAACTTCATACCTTCATTAGAATCGAATGAATCAGTGATGTTTGGCGGAAAGAAACAAGATTCCTCGGAGAGACACCCGCTGACCTTGACGAGATCACTGCATGCCTCCCAATACAGAGGATCCGAGATTCCACGGGGAAGCGAAAGAACTCACGCGGGAGAGAAGACCGAAGGAGCGAAATGAAGGGGACGAGAGGAGGGGGCAGACTATTCTGCGAATCACATGAGGAGGGGTGGCAAAGAGAAGAGAGAAAAAGATGAGTTTGCGCAAGCAAACGCGGAGGCATACACCTTGCACTGATTCCTCTCCTCGGAGACCCACTGAAACAACAGAGGAAGAGAAAGAAGGCAATGGGGAATATTCGACTCTCTCAGCACCCTCCGCCTTCTTCTGGGAGACCTCATACGTGCTGATTTGGTGCGAGACAAGGGTCCCATTGATTTCCTTTACGGGCCCTCCTTTCTTGCCTTTCTTTTAAAAATTACGAACCCAAGAAAAGACCAAGATCGATGGAGGGAATAGAGTTCTTCCTTTTCTCCTTCCTTCTCCAAGCACGTGCAAAGAACAAAAGTTCTGGAAATAACGAACTCGCGTGAAGAAAGAAAAAACTCCAGCGGGGGGGGTTCAAGGTCAACTCGTTCACAAGGGTCAGAACGCTTGGTTTAGGTGATAAAAATGAATAAAATTCGAGTTGCTGAAGAAAATGAAGCACAGGAGAGGAGATCGAAAATTAAGTGCATTATAGATGGGCTGGTGACGCGAAGGTCGAATATGCTCGCACATCTTCTTCGGCTGCTGACTGGAACCCTGCCAGAGAGCCATAGCCCCCTGCATGTCTCGTGTCTCGCTCCCCTCGGAAAACAGACAAGAGAGCCTCTCCCTTGGACGGATTTCAACAGAACATTCCAGCTACCGGTATTTATAAGACGGGTACTCATGAAGACACAGCCCTCGACTTGTCTCGGCCATGATTAACGATGAAGATCTGTCAAACCCCATGCAGAAGTTTCATTTCATAGGTAGGTTCGGGTTCGACACGTTTCACATTCCGCGACCATCCCATCTCGTTCATCAAGCGAGTTGGCTCCTCAATTATTCAGCCCAAATTTGAATTCTTTCCTTCAAATCCAATACGTTGAAACATGCGAGATCTCGAGGGTCGGAGGCTTCATCTCTTGAACGTCCTTTAGAAGAGCTTGTGCTGATTTGCAATGCGAGACATGAGGGACAGGTGCTCAAGCTGAAAAAGTCTGAATGCTGTTTGGTTCGTTACGAGAAGCTCGCGCATTCTCTTACCAGACCATGAATTCCCCTGGCACAGAATAGAGAGCTATGTTCAGAAATAGAGATAGAGATAAATAGTTAAATTTATTCTGTGGTATTGCAGAAGGAGAATCGTGCGTCCGCCAGAAGTCTGAAGGAACGGAAGGAAGCACGACATGAGAAAAAATGCACAAGAATTGCCGTGAATGAATCACGAGGGCTCGCCCCGTCATCTATTATGGACTCGCATTCCGTGGAATCGTTCTCACCTTCAATGGTCATCTATGGCAATGATTCATTTCGCGCGTAAGTTCTAGGTGAGTGCACCACCATGCGTAACCTGCCGTAGGGATGGACAGAAACCTCATTTCAAGCAACAGCTAGGCGTCGACATTTAGTTGTTTTCCTTCCTCTTTCTTCATGAAGAAAGTTCGATTTGCAGTTGCACCCCATAAATCCATTTCGGAACAATGGAAATGTCATCTCCTGCCAGACTTC
Organism: Darwinula stevensoni; assembly: GCA_905338385.1. Taxonomy (NCBI): domain Eukaryota; kingdom Metazoa; phylum Arthropoda; class Ostracoda; order Podocopida; family Darwinulidae; genus Darwinula; species Darwinula stevensoni. The sequence goes on along the minus strand of CAJPEV010000315.1, from coordinate 15,965 downwards.
ACCAGTGCGCAAATGACTCATCCTCCTGTTGCCATGCGCACCGAACTCGGTCGGTCTAGCTAATATCATTTCCCTGCGCTTTTCAAGCACCCAAGAGGTAACTGATCGCATTGGGTGTCATCCTAATAAGGTGAATAGGGTTCGCAAGAGGTTCCAGAACCCAAACTGTGCTATTTGCCTTTGCCCTGATTATAATCAATCCCACTGGCTGATTTGGACGAAAGCTAACGAGCGGGATGAGTTTGATCTGAGTTTGGTTTGAGTTTCACACTTCATTACTACCCATTTTGCTCTACCTAGATAATTTCTTCAAATATTGTCAGAAGCCATGGCATATGTGGTACGGTCAGCAGTGACGGGCTGACTAATGACCTTTCAGATTTTTAGGAAATGAAAAGCCATGGAGAGAGAAGTTCCATAACTTCAAGAGGAATTTATAAGATGTCCAGCTTGAAATAATTTAATTCACAGATAATGGGCGACTTGCACCAGATCTGTTTAACTTGAACTAATCTGATCTCACAATGGTTCTCTATGGGAATCTGTTTGACGGAGATAATCTTATTCCCATAGACGCCCATTATGAAACGAGATAAATTTAAAGTTAAACAGATCAGTTGCATGTCACCCTAAGTTTAAAAAATCGATCCTAGCTTAACCGCAGGGGCACGAGAGGGGTAGTTTTTATCCGCATACGTTTTTCAAACAGTTCAAACTAACGAGTAACTCAAGCAGGAACATCGTGTTGCAGGACTTTTGTAATTCCCTATAGTTGACGTGTTATGTATTTCTAAGGACTTTTGAGGAAGATTTTCGGACCTCCTGTGATGCAAGTTTGCTTAGCATTGACTTTTTAAGCAGCAGAGAAAATTTGGTGAATTTTATCGATGTGGGGATTCACAGCCTTCGGTACTAATAATTATCTGGGAGAAGGAAGCCTTTCTTAGGCAATGGAAAGCACGGAATGCCGGAGTAGGTGCCAATACCAAGCACCCATTGTGTACATTCGGCCTTCTCACGGAGCAGCTTGAAGTCTCGATGCATTCTATCTTTGCAGCAATGACGTCATGTATTATATATTGGATTCGTGGCCATCTTAAGCGCGCTTTTATAAGATATATCTTAGGGACTCCCTTAGGTCATGAGGTATCTGAAATAAAATTAGAATTGCAACTTGAGAGGCATGATTTATCAAGATGAATGTTTTAGATTTTAAGTAATTTCCTTATCTGAAGTTGATGAAGTGGTAAAATACTGGGGTTGTTTGGTTACTATGGTAATGAACTAACAAGATGTTCAAGGGATGACTTTTATTTTCTCACCCACCTATCATGTTTGATTTGATGCATCCTATTATTAGTCCGACATCTCATTTTCCATTCTAAGTGGCTCATCCTCAGTAAATCTAGAGGTATCCTCTCCCACCCTTCCTTGCAAGAGTTCCAGAGTCCATTTATCCCCTTCGGCCGCCTTCTTCCAAAGCGTCCCTTGAAGAGACCAAACCCTCAAAAATCCATGGTTTACTCATTGGGAGATCTGACAAGTATGTCTGAATATGGAATGGCATGAATTTCGATCGTCTCCTCCATATTCTTCGGGAAAGGTCTTGTTGAAGCAGAGGTGTGACTGGAGGCTTTGTCTCGATGGACCTCGACGAGAGTGATGGCACTTTAATAAAGCCTGGGAATATCCTGCTCTTAAGGAGATTTTCAGACATGATCCTGATACTATTGAGAGTTCGTTTTCACTTTTGGTGGCACTTTTCTCATCGCCATTTTGGCGTTATAGCAATAACAAGCAACGACCATTAAATCTTGAAAAATTTTTATTTGCATTAGCAGCAGGGTCGTATCTAGGATTTCATTTCGGGGGGGGGGGACGAGGTCTGGCATATGCGCTGTGGCTATTTTTGTTTATATTGAATACTTGTCATTGTGAGTCTTTGTGACAACTGAATTTCCCTGTTAGTTGCAGTGTTTAATAAGTCATAAGCTATTAAAGATAGAAAAGACCAAGTATTGTACAGTCTTCCCGTATTTTTAATGCTGAAGATCACTGCCTACCAAAATACATAATAAACCAATACTAAAAATCGTAGACGTCAGGAAACGTGGAACTCCTCAAGTCTGAAGGTGTGAAAGGAAAAGACCCAGTTTTGGTTAGTTCAGGAATGTAGTCAAGAAAACAATCTTCTTTGTATCTATCCAGTATGAAATTCTCCCGCCGAGGTTTTAAGGCGAACCTCCTGACAACTTCACCAGGGTCAACAGGAATGGTTCTGTGAACGTTCAGCAGTGCAAGTCCTGTTAGGCGGTTCTCTCCTGTTGAATTCCGCTGCGTAGGTTTTGAGGCGTTTTAAGGTTGAAAATGACCTTTCGGCCATCGAAGTGTAAATCGGCAGTGTTACAAGTATCTTGAGAAGCTTGTTCATGTTGGGATAAAACTCTGAACTACACAGGCTACAAACTTCCAGAGCTGATCCTGGTCTGCTGGCTTCCGTCATCTTCGACCACTTGGCTTTCCAAATCATAAACTCATCTGAGAATGCTTTTGGTTCAGGCAGAAGTTCAGCATAAAATTCAATGCATTCCTTCAGATCTGAAGGTTCGCAACTGATGGAAACTTTTGGGACCACATTCTGCAAAGAGCTGATAAGATGTTCGTGTTTGGAGAACCTCTCCCTCATCTGGGTCATAACATGATCAAAGAATGGCAGATATAGTGTTCTCCTGTAAAATTCTTCAGGTGTCTTTTCTATAGGAACATTATTCCGTTGCGTCTGTCTTTTTGTTACCTGAGGTATAGACAAAGATATTTCGGGGGGGGGTTTGATCCCCATGAACCCCCCCTCCCCCTAAATACGGCCTTGATTAGCAGTACCACTTCTGAAAATGTTTTTCATCCCAGGAACATAATGAATGGCCCTAACCTTGTTGCAGTCATTCAGGTGAATCCAGGGTTCATCCAATGGCACCACATATTTCCATTTTTCTCTAGAGAGATGGCGTTCATAGAACTTTCGGACATTGGTTTTGCGCTCTTGAATGGGAGAAAAATGTGAAAATAAGACATTTTTGGTCTTTGGCGCTTTGGCAATACCCCAGTTCGAGCTTTCTTAACTTGGTTGAGAACATTGTGGACCCTTTCCATTAATGCGCTTAATCCTTTCTTCTTCCACTTCTTTACTATGGCAGAATATGAATATTTAGCGTCGGAAAGTGTAGTGATATAGCCTGCCAACAAACTCTTGATTTTCTGTGGTACTTTGACACGTTAACCTGAAATAACTGACGAGCTAGAAACGCAATATGTATATCCAGGCTGTAAGCCCATAGGCAAAGAAAAATTTTCAGGACGGGCGCAGTGCTGCGTGAAAATTGTTACCTTAGGAACCAAACAACCCTCTGTACGGACCCTGAAAATAAACCATTTAGTGCATAATAGATGGCATGCAAACTTATAATTGTAGACTTAGCCTGGAAATTTCGCATCCATTAAGGTCGCTTACCAGCTGTCAAAAGTGTAAGCTATGCAGATGTTGCTAAATAGCCATGTTTTGTTGCAGGTTTCACATGAGTAAGATGAGTTTTTCACCCCTCCCATCAGAGGCGAAAATGGTCAATGCTGGAGAAATTGAGCTTTCCAGAAAGAAGGGGTGGATAATGCTGAAACTATAGGTTTATAAAGTGTTTACGGCAAATGTGAATCAATCCATTAAGTTACGTACAATCGAGTTCCCAAATTTATCACTAGTAAACCAAAGACCTGTCAAGTTCGGCACGCCCAGCACGTCTATGACATCGGAGAACGTTTTGAAGGTTGAAGCCACCTTAATGGTCGATTGGCGCTTGACGTACCGAGACCTTGAAATCTTCTCTTCTCTATATGACATTCTTCACGATAACCCCTTGAACAAGGTGAATATACCTTCGGATGCCAAGGCTTCTTTCGGCAGTCCAGGAGAAGCAGCGTGCAACAGAGTTCCCATCCCTCCCTGCTATCCACGACCGTGACTCCTTTCGCTTTTTTCGTCGTACGATCATTGGTGATGAGTCGTGGTTTCAATACCACTATCAATAGTCGTGGTTTCAATACAGAAACTAGCATATTATAAGGATATGGATAGTTCAACTTCTTGATCAAATCTTTTTCGGCAGGCCACTCTGTTCGGGGATTGTGAAGGCATTCTGTTGATCGAACAGTTGCCATAGGGCAATACAATAAACGGCAAATTATACGTCCAGGTGTTAACCAAGCTGAAACGTGCAAACTAGGAGAAAGAGGGCTGAGTAAATTATATTGCAGGATGATGACGCTCTATCGTTCAACAGTATTAGTACGGTCATGCCGTCCAATGACCACCAAATGCCATCTCACTTCCAAATACACCCCCATCCACCGTATTCTCCTGATTTGGCCTCAAACGACTCTTGGCACTTTTCGGAAGAAGAAAAAAAAAGCAATGCGTGAACTTCAGTTTAAAGACATGGGAAGTCTCAATAATCTTGTGCAGCAGTAGGTGAGGAACGTCTCCAAAGAATGCCTCGCCAAAAAAAAATCTTACAAAAAAAGGTTTTCCTAGAGTTGGCAAAAGTGCATAAGATGTTGCTGGAGTGTGCTGGCACATTGGCTTCATGTTTGCTTGATAAAAATGACAAATTCATTTGGACGAAGATACAATTACTTTTACACCGCTTATCGTGCCTTATACCCACCCACTCCACCCACTGAAAGTGACTTAATCATTGCCATATTCAGCTGCTGCGATTTCACGAAGCTGCATTTTGGTGTACTAACTAGAAGAATCATTTTAATGCACGGGAAATGCCTCGGTGTTTGTCTGCAACGTTTCTAAGATTGCTTCATTCATTCATTGTTTCCAGGTTTTTCGAGAACGAACCTGTAATTACGGCAAAATCCATTCGCAAGAGAAAATTAGTTCTGCGAACTATGCAGAAGCATGTGTACGCGAAGCGAAGCTCGTTTTCACTGCTGAAGCATGCAAACCAAGGCTGTTTGAGCGATTGTTTGGTGATGATTGGTCATTAGCATGATGGTTTGGCACAGCATAGACTCTCTCGAACCTGAACAGTACATTATACTTGTCAGGTGAGAATAGAACCTGGATCATAATACTTTTTTATAATGATGAAGAATGGGAAGCATTTCATGCAGTTGGACCTAACTATAGATATAAATATAACCATCTAACTCTAAATGGCCTACCGTTTCTAATGGCCAATCACCGCCAAATCTTCATGCGAGAAGCTTGGTGTTGCTTTGTTCTAGTAAAAAAAAAATATGTAGGAAAAGGAAGAAACACATATTAAAACAATGATACAGGAAATAAAATTTGTTCCTAATAACAACTGTCGCTGCGCCAACTCAAACGGCTGCCGGGGACTTTTGCGGCAGTTTCCCGAATGAGGACGATCATTTTCATCTTGAAGCAAAAATTTCGTAATATCATACCATATGGTTTTATATCTGCTGCAAAAGAGTTGTTTCATGTGTGCCTAAAAGTTTGCTCAAGTCAAAGCACTGCAGCCTGATTTACAACACGTTGAAGTCAATAGCATGGTTTTTTATGTGCCACCCTGTTGTAAAAGCATACAAGAAATGCACTCTTGGCATCTAACTGCATCAGAATTTGGAACCCAGCGCCATCTAGGGGTCGTTACCTTTGAGGGCCTCGGACACGAGCAGTAAAAAAAATTGTCCCCTAGGTTTTCTGATCGTTTACGACTTGTAAACAAATTTTAGGAGCATCTTGACGATTCCAAATCGGTCGCCTATCGCAGACGTACCCACTCTATAAAAAGTGGTTCTCGAAAGGGGCTATTCTCGTTCCCTTTTCCGCGAGCAGCCGTAGCGGAAAGACTCTTCTCCGCATTGCCCTCCACTGTGTACCGCTCTGGGACTTCCCTGCCCGGTTCTCCAGTGCGCCTGGAAAACGCTGCCTTTTCGTTCTCTTTTAGGTGAAGTACCTGGTTATGATATCCAGTATTTTTCCTCCTTCCTTTCATGACTTCCTTTGATGACGAGGAAAAGCTGCATCATGCCATAGAGCAGTTCGTAAAAAAAAATTGCGTGGTTTCCGGTCGTGGGACTTCATATCTCAACCGTCGAGCGGAGGCGCCAGCGTTTCAAGACTTCTCACAAAAAGGATGAAAGCTCGAGGTGTCGATGGTTGATGTTTGTTGTCCTTGGATTCAGGTTGTCAGATAATCAGATCTGTACGTACCTCCCATAAAAAAAAGCAGGGAAAAACAGGAAATAAAGGGGAGGAGACATAAAACATGGTCAGAGTCAAACTCGTCGGATCGTAACATTCTCTTACCTTTCTGCACAGAAGTGTCCCATGACATAACTTCCGAGCTGCTAGAAATCTTATCTTCATCTGACGTGTGTCGTATCTGTTTTTGAAGAGGTCAGATTGATGTCACCCCGAGGAAAAAACCGTTTGGCTTGCATGCCTCGCCACATATCCACTCTGCTGTTTGCATTCGCTCGCTCAGCCTGGCTTCCAAAGCCTGCGGGGCCTTGCGCGGTGCTTGCGAACTGTCAAGGAGACGAATTTCGGGTTCCTTTTTCGTTTCCAGAAATGAAGGAACGGGATATAAAGGTATGAAATTATGAAATTATTCGGTGGTATTAAATTCCTCAAGAACGGCTGAAGCATTTTTTCAAAATAGTCGTCGATTTGAAGATGAAAGTAGTCGACGACCGCGCTTAAATGTTTACTTCGTTCGCAAGGTCTATTTTGTTTCTCTTATCACGTATCCCCATGAAGACAGGTTTTGTTTGTTTTTTTTTGCTTTTTTTTATAGCTTACCTGAATGGAAAATTAGTTCTTGTGGCTACAAAGGGTTCAATATAAGGTGCTACTTCTTAGACCAGAAGATGTGAATCATCAGGTTCTGATCCATGTTATGAGTGCTGGTAATCTTTGCTGTGACGTCATCTGCATGTTTCAGGATTATACAATTGTTCATGTTTTAAAGGAAATCATCAGGATGGAAAAGAGTCGATGAGAACGTAGCCCCTTGAACGACATCAAATCAGCATGGCTTGGTCGTGGAAGAATTTTTTTTTCCTCTTTTACCGAGCGATGTTGAAACGATCGAAGAACGGGATCGAAAAGAAACGTCAGTGTTGGTCAACTCGTCGAAATTTTTTTGGCGTTCAATTCTATCGAAAGCATGACTGTAGCTCAGGAATAGACTCGGAGGTGGTGGGCACTCATTCACTTGTTCTTATTGTTCTATGCTTTGTTCTTGTTCTTGCTGTTCTATATACTACCCATATAGTACTACCCATTCCAGTACTACCCATTCCAAGGACAAACCCAGCTGAAGTCCCTCTGCACATGCCATCGTCTGTTAATGATTAGCTCAAAAAGTTAGACAAGCTCTGTCTCAGAATTAGGAAAGGTTGTTCAAGTTGTCATTGCTGGTGGGTCATTAAAAATAACAAGAAAGTTTTGAAAGCATTTGACTATCTTAATGCAAATGGAGGAGTAAAAACTGNTTATAGCCTTCTTCCGCCTGGACCCCCTTTTCTGCCTGGCTTTTCACATTAGTCTCGATTTTCCTGTCGAGGTACTCGCGTGGGTGCTGAGCCATGGCTGTTCAAGGGCTAGCCCTTCTATCAGTGATTGTCCATCTTATTATGTTTGGCTTGGAAGGGGGCAATTTAAACGCATTGCCCTTCCAGTCTCTTCCGCAAGTGTGCCAATTTTATTGGCTTTGAAACATGAAAAATATATGTATGTATATGACCGCATCCTCGTTACAGATACCTTTCTCACATGCCATGACATGTCACATACGAGCATGGATCTCATGTGACATGGATCTTTTCCTGCAGCACCATTCTTTCACATAACCAGGAGGAAATTTCCCCGCCATTTCATCAGAGATGCGACGCCTCCGTAATCTCAGTTCCTCTGTCCCATCCACCATCGCAAGACGGATCATCTCGATGATCTTCCAACGCGTTGGAATGGTCTGACGAGCGCAAGTGATTCATCGAAGATTATTTTCAGAGGTGTGATCGGGTTGGGAGCTCGGGTGCGAACGATGCCCGTCTGGCGGGGTTTCAAAGGTACTTTTTCATCTGTGATGAAGTACCTTCGAAACGGTACAGTAAGTACTCGAACGGGATGGAATCTGAGTACTTCAGATCGTTCACGTCAGCGATTTCTTTTCATTTTCCATTTGAATCTCGTTTTGATCCCAACTTTGCGGCGAGATAAAATCCTCGAGTCCTTTCCCTCTCACAGTGCTTTTGTCTTTTGTCTTTTTTCAGTTCCGAAGCGTGTCGATTCCGTTCCTAAAACTTTACTTAACTCTGCCTTCGATGCTTCTGATGATCAAATCAAGGAATTCGTGGAACAGAGGAAAATGTGAACTCGAGGGAAGAAGCGCGGTTCCAAAAATTAGGGACCGAAAAAGTGCCCGCAAAGATAATTGAAAAACCTCAGTCCCACGTCGTCGATCCTAGTCGCCGATCCTTGTCGCCGACCTTTGTCGCCGATGCATGTCGACGATCCTTTAGAGGAAAAAGTCCTTATTGCGCACTTGCCGACATCCCTCCCAATCACCCATTTAGGAAAAGATCATTTTAATCATATAAAAAGAAACTCGAAGTGCAGGCAAGAGTAGTTTCCGACTGGTTATAGGTCATTTAAAATAAAATAAAAACCTGTGGCGACCGGGCAATGCAATTCCTGTTCGGGCAGATATTTTTTTTTTTGCAGCTCCCAAGGTGATCTCGCAAGTCGTAAGTCGGAGTCTGAGATCTCGGTCGCCATCGCCGACCGATAAGGGACGCCGGCCCGTGGCGTCACGGAAATGCACTAACGAAGTACATTAAGGAAGCGCAGCTTGCCCTTTGCTGTTGATCTCTGCTGATCCTTTGGGTTTTTAGTTTTTATTTTTATTTTGATGCGATGCCGGCGGCAAAGAGGCGAAGAAAATACGGAGTAAAATAAAGCAATGACTTTGAAGTAATACTTTAAATACTTTTAACCGTGGAATGCAACTTACATTTTACTTTTACTTATAATACAATTATTTATAAGAGAAATCTTAAAAAGTCGACTCGGATCCCGGGCAAACTTAAGCTCGTTTACACCGACGACCATCATCCGTTTGAAAACTTCCTGAAAATGGAGAAAAAATTCTTAGCTTCGGGGAAGAGTTCGCATGTGTAAACTTGCGATTCGTTTATGCGAAATTCGAAAGTGGTAATTGACTACATGGCACGAGCATTCAAATGTGACTTAAATCTGTTGCTTGTTCCACTTCCACGAAACGTTCCGTGTTGCCGTCGTGATGGCCTTCGCCTGAAGCGTGACGAAGGTGGTCGAGGTCCAAGGTTGGTCATTTTATGGGGGGTTTCACATTTATGAATTGCCCGAGTAAAAAATTATCGCGATCCTGAAATTGAATGTGCCAGATACAAGTTACTTGGGGTCGGGGGTTCACTTGGCATCTTTCAGGCCCGGTGAAGGGGCGTTTTGGCGGAAGAGGTCCTTTCCCCTCAAAAGAGTCCATGGATTCCATGAAGGACTGTTAACCAAAAAAAGGGAAGTTGGAGCATTCGGATCGCGCCACGCGGCATCTCGCCTCTGCGAAACGCGATCGATCTTCGGGGGGGGGGGGGGGGGGGGGGGAAAGGACTCAGAACTTTTAATCTGAGGCCGTTCTAGTCTGCAGATTGCATGCCATGCCCATTCCTTTTTTTCTCCCACATTCTGTCGGCTGCGCAATGAAGCGATGATCAAGATGCGCATTCCGTGGATCCTCCTCCCTCTTCTTCCAGATTTTCCTGATCGTCTCCGATTCAATCGCACGACCGCCCTTTTTTCCGGGAAGATCCTCGACGGAGAACTTGACTGGATTCCCCCTTTCAAGTGAGACTTGCAATCACGATAGGATACAGAAGGCGATCCTTTCCCATCGTCCTCTTCTGGTCGAATCTGCATTCGTAACGATGAGCTAATTTTGGCTCTCGTACCCCAGCCGGTACTCTCTATGAACCTCAGCTCGGAAAATCCCAATTAACGACCCTTTTGATCTCGCGATCTGGTAAGAGGATAAGCCCTCTCATCAGTCTCGCATCGACCTAATTCCTCATCGCTTTCAATTCAAAGCTCATTTATTAACCATAGACATTGTAGCAATGAACAAATTCTGAATTGAGATTTGGATCTCTTTGCTCAAAAACTTTTGTCTCACTTCAGATATTCAGACATTTTTAATTAGATGCTTACAACATTTAAAAGATTCTGCCGTTTAAAATTGTTTGTATTTAGATGCACATGCATTCAAATGAGCACCCGCAGAATTCACCTTTAGTTCGGAGAATTAATAATAAATAACAATAATGGTGATAAAATAATATAAATAATGATAAAATAATATAAATAAATAAAAGCCTCATCCCGCCAAGAAGTGATGAAAAACTAGAGAAAACAGGAGTGCTTTTAGCAGCGGTTTTCAATTGTAGCTCATTTTAAAACGAGATTTAAGTAGCTGGACCCAAAAGTCGAGCGACATGGTTAATTAATGGTTAAGGGTTAAAGGATTAAGGAGTAAAGGGTTAATCCACGTTAATCCATAGTCCAACTTGATCTCCTAGGCAACTGAACATGCAGAGGAATGAATGCCCCCCCCCCCCCCCCCACCCCCCCACCCCCCCCCCCCCCCCCTAACTGAACATGCAGAGGAATGAATGCCCCCCCCCCCCCCAGCTCCCCCTCCCCCCCCATTCACATGTGGTCCCCAATCTCGCTCACTTCTGAAAGCTATTTGTGCCTGGATTGAAGAGGGATTCCCCGCGTTGTTCACGATCCTTGGCGGTTCAGAAACTCGACTCGAGTTCATCTTGCTGATCTCGCTTCCTTTTCCCCGTGGATCAGAATGATAAAAAAAAAAACCTGAACCGCCTGATCACTATTATTCAACCACGAAACTGCGTTCCGTTTTCGAAAACAAGACTCGTCAGGATTCCGGTCAGCCCAGCCGAACCCGATTGCATAAGAAACCAGTACCGACATAAATATTGAAAGATTCGCAAGGACCAGTTGAACCCGTTGAAATATCGTTTTCATCGCGAATGCGCAATCGCGCATTCGCAAAAAAAAATAAATAAATAAATAAAATATATATATATAAATTTTTTTCCGATTTCCTCGCGTCGATCTCATGAAGAACGCATTGCCGACGGGCAGAGCTGCCGGTGAAGCAGGTAGCTTTGTCGATCTCGCGCTTCGCCTGGATCGATGAATGCCATCAGAGGCTTTCGGGGTTCATTTTTTCCCGGGAGAATCATTAAATCCGCATTTTTTCATGCTTAGCCGTCTTGCCTTCGGAGCAGAAGCGTTTTATCTCGTGGAATCCGAGTCTGAAAACTGGTCGATCTCTCTGATGCGACAAAAAAAAGTTTTATTCCTCCCGGGGAAATGCATGTCAATCTGCGTTTTTCATTAAGGAAAATAATGGGTCTGATTTTCTTGATTTTCCTTTGAATTCGCAAAGCGAATTCGAGGGAATTCCAATCGCTTCGCATCAAGGCAAGGACCCATCACTCTTTTGATTTCTTTTTTTTTTCTCCGATCGATTCCATGAGAATTTCATTCAATAAATAATTTGCCCTTTTCTCTCGAAAGCGAATTTGCACAGGATGGATAATGCAGTCCGTCTGAGACCTTTGCCATTCCAACTTGTAATAGGATTTAGGAATAGGCAATCGGATTTATCGTTGCGCGATAATCTTGACAAGAAAAACTCACCCCCAGACAGGAAAGTGTCTCTCCAGGCTCTGCCATATTCACCTTCCCCGGGGTCTGGAGAGTGAGGATAGCGGATGGAGGATGTGGAGGATGGAGGATGTGGAGGGTGGAGGGTGCAGGGTGGAGTGGGAAGGAGGGAGGAGGCAGGGATTTTTCGCATCACCCCTTTCTTTCTCCTTGGGTGTGATTCCGGAGACGCGGGCTTCTTCACATTATAAAAGTCATGTGTGTATGAGAGTGTTGACTAATTAGCATTTGTGTCGCCAGGAGCACACAAGAGGTGCCATGTTCGTCAGGGTGAGTCCATCAGCTTGTTATGTGGATGCATGTAAAAATGACTTTCAGAGTTGTTTGGAGATAGAAATGATCATTTACTGGCTTTATATTTATAAACTTGGCTTTTCGTTTCAATCACGCGGAAAATGCCTGAATAGTCATGAATCTAGATTCTAGTGAGAGCCCCATCATCGACAAAACTCTCGACACGACCCAACCCTTAGGACGTTCGTATGACGGAGGAATTTCGCCAGAGCGAAATAGATTCCGTGGACCCTATCCACCGTCCGTTCGCACTGAGCCTCGTGGCTCGGGAAAATCAGAGTGGTTTTGAAAGAAGTAAATCTTGCCAAAGTCGGCTGCTCCTTCGACGGAAGGCGGCACCCACGGGATCGAAGGAACCTCGAAGAACCTAGGGGGATCATCCGCAACCGAGGGGGATAGACCCTCGAGGCTGGACCTCACGTCAGGGTGGCTCTCCCCTAGAACTAAAAGTGTACCATTCTACTCAAATAAGTATGGATGATGCACTGAATTGCATTTTGAGTAAAATGCAAAGCCACTTGCTTATCGGAAGCCCTTGGCTTCCGATAAGCTAGTTGGATGCTTTAGTTCGTCATTTCTGTTTTGTCGGTTGCTGCAAATGTTATTGACGTTTTCAGGATTTTTTTCTTATTCTGATGGGACGCAGCAACGATGAAATAACGTTAAGATAACGTTTCCCCCCCCCCTCCCCCAGAGCCAATGACGTCCTCTTGTAGTTCCTCTCCTCGCATCGACGGGTCGGAGGAATGAGCTTCGCGGCGTCCATTCCGTCTCGGACCGAAAGACGCGGAGGGTCTCCAACCCCACCCCCCCCCCCCCCCCCCCCCCCCCC
>CAJPEV010000314.1:39468-141498 GCA_905338385.1 Darwinula stevensoni | reverse complement strand
TTCCTGTTAAGTAGCCCATAGAAAGGGAAGAGGCACAGGAAAAGAGTGAGCATGAGCATTTATCCCGTTAAGTGATGATTATAAATTCAATTTTCGCAAAATCAGGGGTAACTTTCGCTTTCAGTTCATGCATTCTTCTGTCGAAGAAGTGGAGAAGCTGTAGAAAGATCGGAATTTTTGTTCAGGAAAAGTAACTTCTACTTGTAACTAGTTACTTTTGGTGAGAAGTAATTCTACTGGTAAATAAATACTTTTTGGATGAAATACTTGTAATTGGAACTAGTTACTTGTCACAAGTAACGCGCACAACACTGAGCGTAAGTAACTTGGGCCAAAGAAGTGCGGCAGAGGTGGGACTTGAAACCATACCCTAAGAAGTAAAAGCAAATCATTCGGGTATGGCTCCACAGACCACGGTTACAACGGCCTGTGGGGTTAATCACTCACCCCTACATATCCAATCCATTCGTAGATCCATAAGCCTACATGCTCAGTGGCTATTCTCGACTACCATCATTGAGTTAGCTTAGTGCCGTAAGGCTGGGAGACATGATTGCCTTCGAGCCATCAACTGCAGACGGATGTCGGATAAAGCTTTTCCCTCCGTCTCAGAGAAATGATCACAGGGAAGCTTCTTGATCATAAACACAACCCTAAATTGTTGAAACTTCCTTAAAGAGTCGGTTAAATGGTATTTAGAGTCGTATCAGACTCTGAGTTAGCCTGTTACCAAAAATATAGCCTACGGGTTTCGCATCACTGCTTGTCTTCCAGACGGCTCTTATGTGCCATGTGTTTCTCGTACCTATTTAGCACATTACCAGTTCGAGAGAATCTGAGCTGTTCTTCCACAAAGGCGTGTGTTTGGCTACTATAGCTGTTCCCTCCGGCACAGACGAACTTGAGGCCATGGCCCGCCATTTTATCAGACTTGTTGAGTTTGACCACCTAATTTCAAGCCACACGTTCACACAGCCATATTAATTTGTTCAAGCAATTTATTCTCAAAAGGACATTCTCCGTGGAGAAAAAAACAGTCCTGTAGAAATATGATTTGTGAGTACTCTATACCCATTCCCATACCCATTTGTGAATACCCATTAATCGAAGAGTGACAAAACACATTTCGAAGCTTCAACTTTTGGATACAGGATCAAAAGTGGATGAGACAGAGAATACAGAAGAGAAAGCTGCTGGATTTTACCCCCTTCCCTGAAAATATATCAGTCTCAGCTAATTACACCATAGTAACATGGAGTACCATTTGAGCCTAATGAATGGATCCATGATCCACTACTGGGTCATGTGGCATCTCTGCAAGTTGTTTCACTGGAGAAATGCTACTATGAGTCTCATCCAATATATATTATAAACCTTATGATACCATGTGTCTCTTTCTACAGATGTTTGCCCCAGGTAGATGTTGCCTGTGGTCAGGCCTGAGAAACCGTGTTGTAACTGGTGCTTTAGCCCCTTCAACTAGGTCCCTGAATGATGATGCAACTATCAATAGAGCGAAAAAGATGTTGCTTCAATATGAGGGAGGAAAAATAGATTTATCAAAGGATGACCAATCAGGAATTGCAAAGATATGCTTGAATCACCCAAAGAAGAGAAATGCTCTCTCAGGTGAGATGAAAGAAACTGATGACTAAAGTGATGTATAAAAAATTATCCCAAAATTGCTTAAATTACAATAAATCTTGCTATCAGTAAAAAGCTCTATACATTGTGTGGTTATCTATAGTTGCCAGCAGATTATATTGTCATGATTTGGTTGTCATATCCTTATCTTGAGCTAATAGCTCTATTCAAATATTACATTAAAATATTTAAAAATTTTTGTCTTCCCTGCTTGCCAATGCCTTTAGCTGGGTATTTCATTGGGACTCCCTTTGTGCTGTTAATGTCAAACATTCTTAGAAGAAAGAAAGCTGCAATTGGCATGCTAAGAAGGCTGTATGTTTATCTATCAGTCCCCCCCCCCCCCTTGCTAAGTAATCCTAAAGGATGTAATGGCCCTTTGATTTGCTAATTAATTTGCATTAATTTAAAGTGTCTGCCTGCATTTACTGGCTTCTTGAGCTAGCCTCAATCTATATGTGGTGATGGCATAAAACTACAAATGAAAGAAGGAGTAAAAGTAAACAAAAGATCTTGACAAAGCCATTGCCTTTTATAAGAATCAGCAGAGAAGCAGAAGAGAAGAAATCACTGAGAATTTAAAAAATCAGTTCTTTATTCTATTTTTGACCTTCCATTGATGGACAACAAAGAAGACAGTGACACCAGAGAAGTTTAGAGCTGATCATCCAATATTGCTAACAAGGCAGGCTGAAAGCCTTGTGTTGTGCAATTAATTGTCCTGGGGAGCTAGGCTTGCCACTTGACAGGAAGCAGGTTGCTATGATGGTGAAAACCCATTTAGATCAAGGCATCCCCAACAACTTCAACAAGGAAACATCTGGTATTGACAGAAAATGGGTTTTAAAGCCTCTCTAAGTCATGGATTGTTTCATGTTATATAGTTATATATTATTATATTGTTGACTGAAATAAAATAATTTCATATGTTTCATTGATTGATGTTCATTTAGTATTTGGTGTTAGAGTTGCATTTCACATGTTCTGAGTTTTCAATGTCAGACGTGCTGGATCCCTGCAGAAAGTTTTCCATTATTCCCATTGTTCTATCAGAGATAGAATAATGGGAATAATGAAGTAATTTCAAATTTATATCACATGCAATAGTTTTTTAAATGATGCACAGGTTAGTCAATGAGTTCTTGCAACAAAAATATTTATCCTTAATTTCTTCATATATGCCAAAAGAAATTACTCTGCCCTCTCAACATAGTTTCCTTGCAAATTATGCATTTTGATTTCTCTATTTCCACTTCTGGAAATAGCTTCTGGTCAATTACTTATTGGTCAATTAATGCTTGTGAATCCTATCCCTCTCATAGCCTTTTATGTACCAGAACATGCACCAGAAAGTATGGCACCCAAGACTTGCCCTGACTTTCATGGCTATTGTTGAGCTGTAGCATTGCCTAATATTGAAATAATCAAAAGGGGAACTGCAGGAGAGCATTATGGAAACTGATAGAAGCAGTGTGTCCACTGTAAACTCCACCACCTCTTTCAGAGCAGTAATTAATGTACTCCAAACTACATCAGATATTGTCATGTCACCCACAAGATTGAAGAATTCACATTCATTGATAGAGTCTCTTATCCAGCAGACCACAGGAGCCTAATCAGCACCAGAGAATGCCTAGCTATCACTCTAGTTATTTCTTTTTGTTGCTTCTGAAATTATATCGACTTTCAGAACATCTCAGTATGTGAGTTAGCTTTTTTATTTTCAAAAAGTTTCAGAGTGGTGGGGATGTTTCCTGGTCCATCAGCTGGAAAGACAGTTTCACCCTGCATTGGGGTCTCAGGCAAATTCTGCTGAGGATATTTGAAGTGTCTGCAACCAACTTATCTTATGTCTGCACACTGAGAAATGCAAAAATGAGAGGTAAAAAATGCAGTGAAGGGTCAAATTTACTTTTCTTTCAAGAGTCATTGGTAAATATTGCCTGCATTTTATGTCATGTAGGAAATTTCACACCATAACAAAATATGCTATCAAAAAAGCACCTTGAAAATTTATTTTTATAAAATGCATTATAGGGAAATTGTTAGTGAAGAGGATATCATGTCAGCAAAGATGTTTGTCTTGCACTTCTTTCCAGGAAAAATGATGGCGGAGTTTCATGATGCAATCCTAGATTTAACAACATGGCAAGAAGGGAAAGGCCTGCTTCTACATTCAGAAGGAGACTTCTTTTGTTCTGGTGCAGACTTGAACTTTGTGAAGGCAATATTGAATTCAGAAGATGGTTTCCAGATGTCTCAAGTGATGCATGATTCCATGACTCGCCTGGGAGGTTTGAGCCTTGTCAGTGTTGTTTATGTGCAAGGAAAGGCACTTGGTGGAGGTGCAGAGTTTACTATCTCCCCAGACTTCAGACTCTTTGGTCCCAAAGGAGAGCTTTGCTTTGTTCAAGCAAAAATGGGTGTTGCCACTGGCTGGGCTGGTGGAACCATGCTAGTCAGGAAATTTGGACCTCAGCTGGCATTAGATCTACTTCTTACAGGCAGAAAAATTACTCCAGAAGAAGCAGTATCATTAGGCATAGCAAGTGATATTGTGGATTCCTTTGATGATGCTGAGGAGTGGCTCAAGAAACGTGTAGCCATACCCACAGAAGTATTGAGGACAGTCAAAGCCATTGTTCATTGTGCTAGTGTCACTGATTGTCATCATGCACTGACATATGAAAAGGAACTCTTTTCACTTCTTTGGGGGGGAACTGCTCAGAAGGAAGCACTAGCAGGGAATCTCAAACACACCTGAAGTTTTCAAGAACCTTTTCTTTCCTTCATTTCCTTGTTTACCTAGTGTTTTTGCCCCCTTCAATCCCTAGAATTTAGACATGCAGATGAAGTATTGGATGCCTGACAACAATGGAAAATATATATATTCCATCCACAAAGCTCAAATGGTTGTCTGAATGAGAAGGGACTTGAAATGTGATTTATTATGTTATTTATTATTATCTATCAATTTGTCATGCCTGACTACTAATTCCATAGATTGTTGCAATAAATGCCTCATTCCTCATCCAGAGGGTGTAATTTTGTGAACTCCCGTGCTATTGGAACTACTGGCTCAAATACTGATTTCCTATCCTACTTCCTTTAATTTGAGAATGCAAATTGGACCGGGTAAAAAAAATGCATTGTGTTATATTTGGTTGGTAGTTATGCAGTGCTTATTCAATCAGCCAGGCAAATCCTGATACCTGTTCCAAAAATTTCGGGAAAACATTTCTTTAAAAATAATTAGAGGTCGTAGAGGTTTGTAATTTTAACTATATACGACCCAGGGTATATAAAAAATGTCACCTTCAGTCATAAATATTTTTTGCGACCGCCTTCATGGTGTTAAGATGGAAAACGAGTTAGTTACTCATTTTGCAGCAGCGTTCCGTGATACGCTTTCTGTGCTTGGAGGATGCTAGCGGGACAGAAATCCGAGCGGACAGAGCGGAAACAGGGAAATGTCGAAGGATGCTAGAACTTTTTGCAAGAAACATGCCGAAAAGGGCAATTATTTTCTGAACTCAATCATCCCTGGCGATGAAACGTGGCTGCCATTTTTCCTTCCTAAGACAAAAAATTAACAGGCATAGGAATGACAACACACATATCATCGCTCCGGCCAAAAAAAGTTCAAGTCGCAGGCCTGTTTCAAGAAGATCATGGTGACAGTTTTCTGGGACCATAAAGGGCCATTGCTTATCGACTTTCTGGAAATCAATGCCACCATGAGCGCTCAGCGAAACTGCGAGACTCTGAAGAAACTTAAGAAGGCAGTTTTAAAAAAAATGCCAGCATTGCGCGGGAAGAAACTCGGCCTTCTTCATGAAAACGCCCGCCTGCACACTGCTTTGGCAACTTCCGCCCTTCTTGCTGAGTTTCAGTGGCCTGTTGCTCCACATCCGCCCTACAGCCCAGATCTTGCTCCCTCAGACTATCAAAATCCACTTTCCAAAAGCAAAGTCGATCAGCGATGATGCCTTCATACTCTCATGATACCAATATCAAAGTGCAACAGATGGTATTGTAAAAATAATTGTTACTATGAATATTGGAATAAGAACAAGGAATAATGAGACGAATAATGATAATTAATGCCAATGAGATGGAAAGGAGATGCCCTAACACAGTGGTGCCGAACCTTTTCGGCTAGGGTGCTACATAGCTCACTCCCACAGCCATCGCGGGCCAGTCACTAGTATTGTAGGAGACTATTTTAAGGAAACATAAGGGTATTTATTGTGGGTTTGGGCCTCGCGGTCCACTTGTAAGCATCTCAAGGGCCACTTTTGCCCGCGGACCACGGGTTGGGCACCACTGCCTTAACACTACCCCAGAGTAAAACCAGAATTTTCTCTCTGAATCAACAGTAATTTGAAGGATCATGAAACGCTCGTGGAAAGTGATTTCAACAAAAAACGAAGGCACCCAAAGAAGTATCATTTTCAAAAATGGTGTGAAAAAGCTAAAAGTCTTGAGGGTATACTGGATAATGATACTTTAAGAACACGTTTTAAGTTCGTGAAAAAGATTACTTTTAACAGTAACATACATATCACACAGCAATGACCCCCACGGACAGAAACCAGTGCATGCACCCGAATAGAAAACACCACCGAAGCATGAGAAAAACTAGAGCTGTCAATTCGATTAGATTAATCGGTCGATTAATCGATTAAAGTATTAATTGCGATTTAAAAAATTGGTCAAAATTAATCGAATTTTAATCGACCCCTGGGTCGATTAGGGGTTGATTTTTAATCGACCCCTAATCTCCCCCTGAATGCCTCTTTTTCCCCTTATAATTTTACTGTGTATTTCATAGTTTTTCAACAAAAAAAAAGGAAAGGGAATGAAATGTAATGATTGCTTATAGAAGGTAATCGTTTTCGCACTGCTCACGCGTCCTCAAAACGACATACTATTTTTGGGAAAAGAGAACACACGAAAACAAAGCCATCGCTTTGTAACGATTCCAAAAAAAAAAAAAGTTTCCTGACCCCTTCGCATCCACAAGCGTACTGGTACGCATCCCATGTCCTTCTTCCTTGCCTACGGCCTTTAAAGACAGCCTTGTAGGCCTCGCAAGTCAGGTTAAGGTAACAGCGTCCTAAGGCAGAGCGACCGAAAAATCACTATGCAAATGGGGAAAAGAAAGTCGTAATGAAGAAGTTGCAAGGGAAAGCACAGAAGGAAGAGGGGAGTTGGGCAGGGGTATGGGACCGGAGAGGCAGGAAAGAGGATAATCTAAAGACTGGGGAGTGAGAGGCGTATGTGTAAGTGCACCGGCGAACGTCTGTGGGAGCCCCCGGAAAGTAACCGAGAGAGGGGGAAAGCCGGGGGCAGGCGAGAGAAGTGGAAACGAAAGTGTGAAACCCTCTCCTATTCCTTGTTTTCTCATATTTTTGCTCTTCCATCTTGTATTGCCCGTAAATCGTTAATGCATCTTTAAATCGCCGCGTAATGAAGTGTCACTGTATACGTCCAATTTAGATTACATATTTGTATTTTTCCGTTATGGGTTGGCTAAATGGCAAAGAGCCTCAGTGCGCTTCTTTGCTTACGTTTCATTATTTATCTGGCTAAGTTGTAACTATTATCTTTCCTACTGGAATGTGTCACTTATAGGATGAACTAGTGTATGTATGAATAGTAACTGCTATGTTAGCGACTGCATAGCCCTGAGCGACTTCCTTGCCTAGGCGTTGGGCCTGACACAAGCATGACACATGAATGATTCTGTTTGTGATTCTGCTAGGACATGAATCAAGGAGGAACAATGGGATCGATTAAAATTCGATTAATCAACCGATTAATCGATTAAATGATTCACGATTAATCTATTTAATTTTTTAATCGATTGACAGCCCTAAGAAAAACGTAAAAGCTGAAAGGACTCCTTATTAGAGAAATGAAAGAGGAGTCAAACATAATATGAATGCATGGAATCTATTGGCCTTTACGCTCTGCCTGGACATGTTCATATGTGGCATCCAAGACAT
This sequence comes from Darwinula stevensoni, assembly GCA_905338385.1. Lineage (NCBI taxonomy): Eukaryota > Metazoa > Arthropoda > Ostracoda > Podocopida > Darwinulidae > Darwinula > Darwinula stevensoni. Next base: position 133,843 of record CAJPEV010000314.1, on the reverse strand, counting down.
TTGTTTACTTGAATGAATGATGTTCACGTGTGCAGATAAACAAGGTAAGGAGCTATTGTAGCCAAACAATATGCCGATGAGGAACTTGCTCCGGAAGAGTGTTCTCTTAGAAACGCACTCATGTTCTTTCACAATTCCAAATATCGTTCATTGTAAATAAAATAAAATAAAATAATGACAGATACCCCTACTTATGGTCACTAGAGGATGTCGAGGAAGGAAACGAGCAGAGGACGCTAGAGTGTGGCAGGGCAAATCATCTCTGATTTTATTCTGATAGTTGTGATGTCCACAAATATGATGTTCTACTGAAAGGATGTGGTCTGTAAAATGAATTTTCTTTCTAATGTCCACAAACGATAATGCGATGCAATTTAGGGTCAATATCAGGATGTAAAACTAAAAATTGAACTACGTAAGGGCAGATCTTGTAATTGGGTTTTAATTAAGCTTCAGTGGACTGGAAGGTAAGCCAATAATGACATGCATTAGCGAATAAACTACTTTTGAAGTCGTTTGTGTCTGCCTTTGCTACTAGAGCAGCATATTCCGTGCCTACCCCGTACATGCTATTCAAAACTCCAAAAACAGACTGTTCCAACATCGAATTAGTATATCGCCCATACTGGCGATAGTCTAGTATCGAAGTTTTCTTCAGTAGACTCCTTTCCATTCAGATAACATGGGATCTAGTTTTCTCTCCATTGTTGGTAAGGCTGCCTCCGTGAATACGATCCTGAAACCTTTTGTACCCCTTGTTTACGTATATCAGCCACTGCAAACTAATGTTTTTCAATATAAACGCCTGGAATATAATGAACTTGATTCATTCTTACCCCAGTAGTGTGGGATCATCCCGTAGGGGGTCCCTATCAGATCCACGGTCCCTATCAGATCCACACGCCCCAATAATGTATATCCCGCAGAAATCCACGCCAGGTCCACACGTTCCATAATGTACATCCCTCGGACGTGAATGGGATGTGACTCATAGGGCATCCGTATTCCTATTTCGGGATGACCCTGATACGTCCCCAAGTTTATAATACAGGACATTTGTGGGATTTTATTCCGGGATTGTCAATGGACGTCCCTCCAGCTACTCTTCACATGTCCACGTATGCCAGTTCTATGGACTTTCATTTTTTTATCATCCAAGGAATATACAATACATTGGAGAATGCCTCATTGAAATTGACGGAGCGCGGGACTGGTTGCCGTCCATAGAACGTCCACAGGACCTGAATTCTTAGAGTGGTTGCATCCAATGGACATCCTGCGGAGTGCGATCATGCATGGGATGCAACCAGATTGTGCGCCGCGGAACATTCAAAGGATGTAGTGCTTACACATCCGAGTGAGGTCATCGAGTTAGCTCCTTTTGACTCCGAGGTACATCCAATGGGGACGTCGCTGTGATGTTCTACAGTCTCATGTAGGATTAGGATGTCTTATGGATGCTTTGATGCTTCCTCGAGCCAATCGTTTTTTCGATCAGTTGTGGACGCTCATCGGTGATTACGTGGGGCGTGAGAAAAAAAAAACAGCCTCTCTGAGAAAGCCTACGGACACAGACGCTTTAACACGTGTTGATGACTATATGAGAGTCGTGAACACCAAGGAGGACCGCAAACTCGAAGTTCACCATCTCGCTCTCGGAAGAGTTTCAGTCAGGTGGGTGCCAAGTGAACTGAGCACAGACTGAAGGCGTGTTCGGGTCCAGGTATTGCAGCAGCTGCTTCGAAAATTTCATCCAATTCCGAAGATTTCGTTGCCCAGTTTGTCACTATGGGTGACGTGAGTCCACTACTTCGATCCGGAAGCAAAACAACAACCCAGTCGGTGGAAACATGTCGACTTCTCGCCACGACTCAAGTTCTGGTCAGTTCCATCATATGGTGAGATCATGGCATCAGTGTTCCGGAATGCTAAGGGTGTGTTACTGATCGAATACCTGGAGCATAGTCTTAACACGACAGGCTCTTATTATGCAGATCAGCTGCATCAGCTGCGCAATGCTATCAAAGCCAAGCGTCGAGGGAAACTGCGTATCAGTGTGCTATTTTTTCATGAAAATGCACCAACCTCGCGCTTTTGCCGCAGGAAAGGAAGGTCCTTTATGCACGAAAGATCCAGTGAGATTCCATTTTTATTTCTATTTCTATTTCCATTTCTATTGGTTTTTCTAGTCAAATATGAAAATGAGAAAGCCAAAGCGACCGTAAATTCAAGTACGTCGCCTTGTTGAATGCTGAACTTGAAATAGCATGTTAGACAAAGGGAAAATCTCGATATGCAAATACAGTTATCCAAGTTGACGAATGGATTTGGATGACGTCACGATTGCAATTGATCTTATTGGCAACCTTTGATATCAAATCATGAAGAATGAAAGCTATCGCTGGAAAGTATAGCTTACCAAGTCCAAAACGGATGCATGAAAGTCAAACGCAACATGGAAATTCAAATTCGACACCATCATGCATACGAGTCAAAAGCGACATGAGGAAAATCAGATGAGGCAGTCCTTCTGGTTGTTGGACTTTCATGAAAAGCGTCTTCGACTCGAGGAAAATCTGTTGTGGCAGCCCCGTGCCATGGAAGCAATGGCTCGGCCGTTTGCATCATGATGTCGCTCGATTCCACATTCATAGGGATATATGATTGCAATTGCAGGAACCATTGGTTACATTTTGCAGCGGCCACGACGGCAATGGCTTGATGTTTCAATTCCAATCGTATGGAGGGGCAATATTGGTGAAGTTTCAAACCCAACTCAATCGTTCGATCGCGATCGAAAATCCGCTTTTTGCTCATTGCCAAGGGTTGCTTCATGCGATTCTTGAATCGTAAAAAGCGAGCGTTTCCACCCCTTCTTTCTTGTCACCACTGAAGCAACCCAATGTTCTAATGTACTTGAATTTCCATCCTGCATTTGGCTTTCTCTTGTCCCCACTTTACTTTGGAAAGCTGACCGGTATATGTGGCATTTTTTAAGGGATGCCCCAAAGCGTTATTTCCCCCCTCCCCCTTTTTATTTTAGGAATTTGACCTTCCTCTACCAATTTTTGGTGAAAACCCCTTCTTAGAACGAACCCTGACTATGACAGTCTACACTTGGCATCTATGTATGCAAACGATAGCTTTTATTCTTTATAACCTGACGCATTGATGATTGCCAATGAGATTAACTGCGATGGCAACGCCTCGTGCAAATGCACCTGGAACCATGCATAGCGGAAACACAAGAAAGCAGCCGCCTGGCACGGCCGTGATATACGGCTGTCGCATTTGACTTTCCTTATGTCTAACATGACACACCCTTTTACCCTACAGCTACCATTTCTTTTAGGGGGAAGGGGGGGGGGGACAGCCTTGACTCTCGCTTTCCTTCTTATGGGACAAATCAAGTCCCCTCCCGTTTTTTGTCATGTACAGGACTCCAACCTTTCCCTCCCCTTTTCTTACGCGGAATTACAAAAGCGCACTAGGTTATATTCCTGTATAGAAACATTTGAAGATCTTTTTGTTAGAAAATTCTTTTGCGACGTACTGACCGAGTTCCTCGGTCGTGTGTATCCTCGTGCGGTAAGACTAAAAACGATCCTGATGAATGCATTGTTTACATGTTTTTTTTTTTTGCCGTATCTTGTTGTCTCGGTGCAAGTACAATTCAAGCGCAAACTTTCTAAAGACTCTTCTCTCTTTGCGAAACTTCTTGGTATGAATAAAAGAGGGCACATATTGAGGGAATCGCGAAGGCGACTAGACTCAGACTAGACCTCTACAGGGTGTTCTGTAAGTCCCAGGTCATGATTATTTACAATGATTATTATAGATATTAATTATTAGTTATGTTTAATTAATTAATTAATTAATTGGTAAACTACACTTCTCCGGTAGGCAAAGAGTTAAAGTCCAGCATCCAACAAAATGCGAAATCTTTGAATTTTCTTGGCACTTTTGATTTTGTCAAACCCACATTCGACTTGGAAAAACCCATAATTTTCGCTAAAAGCAGAACTGCTAAAATGAATTTGATTCCTTCTTCTACCTTCATAAGTTGAAAGATGCAAGCCGACTTCACTGTGCTTGTTCCCCATCGTCGGCAGCTGCGCTTTTCAACCGCAACGGAATCCCACGCTAGTGCGTTTTCTTCATCATCCTGAGCTCGAGTAAGAAAATATAAAGTGGGCTCTGAAAAATCGGTACCTGAAAAAACTCGAAAATGCCTGATACATGATTAAACGATATGCAAATGTGCAGGGGGCAGGGCGGCTGGTCTTTTATCGCGTTTCGTCGGTGGCAAAAAATGCATGGATGAAGCCAGAGATCTGATTCTCAGATCTCTACCTATCAGCTTTTCCAGAATCACTTTCTTTTTATTCAAGGAAAGTTTGTGTATTACATTCATCGATGTGATACGTTTTAAGTGCTGAAATTGTGGTAATAAGCTGGCAGGATTTCTCAATAGCTCATCGTGGGAGCGATGCTCTCAGATTTTTTTTTTTCGAATCCCGTATCCTGGAAAGAATGAGTCAATGAGCCCAGCTTCAAGTATCATTTTGCTCCAAGTGCTTGCACGTGTGACGAGTTGAGAGTTCCGTGGGATCGTACGATATCGAGGGGAGATATTTTCGACGTTCCCCTTTAAAATGGCAAAAAAAATCCAGATTCATCGATTCGAGGGTGATTCTTCGAGGAGTTCAGCGACTCATTCATTCATTTTATTCATAAGGTCTATTAAGTGAGTCTCATCACAGTAACGTAACTCATTGAACTGGCGAGAACGGAGGAAATATACGCATTAATACGGTAGGCAGTAATTGGTATCGGTTAAATAAACTTCATCATCCGTTATACTGTGCTCCCAATAGCTAATCCGTTGATCGCGGATCCTGATGCGAGATGCATCCATCCCATGCTAATATTATGGGTATAACCGAGATCTAGACCTCTTCTCCTTGTTTCGGAAATAATAATGGTGATGCTATCAAGTAACTGAGCCGGTGCTTCTGCCGAGAAAACGTTGACGCACTGTACATGCGATATTATCAGCAACCATCGACTTTTTCCTTCTCTTTTTTTTTGCGACAGGCAGATGTAGGAAAGTCCTCCTTCTCTCAGCACGTACACTCCTGTCTGTCTCGTGCCAGCAATGAGCAAAAGCAGGTGAAGGAGACGCGGTAACCGCTTTCCAACCTATTAGTATTCATATGTGGGTAGGCAATCAGGGAGAGGACAGGTGTTGTTTCCGCGCTCCGCCAGGCTCCCTACTCATAATGGGGATGATTTCATAAGAAGGTTTATTTGACATTATCCCCTCCATCTTGATGAGAAGTGTCTGTCTCCCGGAAATTCACGATACAGCTGCTCCACGCTCGATATAATTGCCGGGCTCGACCAATTTTTAACCGAGAGATTTTCTGGCCAATTGACGGGGGGTGATATTAGAGATTCCGGTCATGCTGAGACCCGTCCCCCTATTGTTCCCAGCAGGGATGAGGCGGGTGTTTGGTTGCCTTCTATCCTCAATTGTCCTCCTGCCTCCTCTACAAGTGGCACGTGACAGCAGTCTATAGTCTCAAATTAGTTCTAACGAGATTTTCCCATGGAGATAATTGGTGAAGCACTCCATTGCCGATGTATATAGGGCCGAGATTGGAATCAGCCTGTGGGAAAGGAGGGACGGGGACCCCTCCGCCCCCTCCCCCTCGGGGGTGTTCCTCTCACGGTTCTTTTGTAAGGGAAACGGTGCATCTTTTCGAAGATATCGGGTTGACAACTTGAATCATTCTCTCTTTGCGCCTCCTCTGAATTCGTTCCCACCCAGGACGTTTCCCGGTTCATTCTTCCAGGTCCGCATTCTTCAATGTCGATTGTAGGTGCCTTAGTTTATTGTAATGTTGTGGCATAAATTCTCTCGAATAGTACTCGCGGCGGGGAGGCTTTCAACACTTTCAATGAATTACAGGAGCGAGGAGCGAAGAGAAGGCTGCCTATTGCAGTCAAAATATGACAATCAGATAGAATCGGGCAAAGGCTGGGGTGGCCTGGGCCCCCTTCTGGGTTAACCGGCCGCGGGCCGCCTTTCCGCCCCGCCCACTTCACCACACTCTTCTTCCTTTTTATCATCTATCCCCCCCCCCTTCTTTGAGATTCATTCACTCACTGTTGTCTAGTCGAGAATATTCTCATTATTGGGTGCGCTTCCAATGTGCAGAAGAGAAGCAGGCCAGTGCGATGATTGCATCACGGTGACACCCGCATGTCCTCGATTCCCCCCGACCAGGAATTAGTGATAACTGACTGGGAAATAGAAAGTATCCTGGGGAAAGACGAAGAAGAACCAGACGACAAGAAGAGGGAGGGATCCATCCAACGAGGATTTCTACACCTTTTGCGTCTTCACATTTTGCATGAAGTACGAGAGCTGAAGGGAATCGGGACAGCCATGCATTCGGGAACATGGGAAGTCCACGATTGGGATATCAATGATTCCAACATCCCAAAGGTGCGTCATTTTATTGCCATCTAAGCATCCCTCACGAAATACATGACTTTTTTTTTAAATTATCAATTGGATCTATCCGATGTAGACAAATTGCTATGCACGAAAAGCACTGTGAAATGAATCGACTAAGCATCTCAATGTTACTTCCTCCAGTTCCTCCCTCTTTTCCCTCGAATCGTTCACGTAAGAAACACCCGGCACACGTCATCATCGTTGCTTGAAGCCATTATGGAAGTCAAGAAAAGTAAAAACTCAGTGATTCCGTTCTGATTTACATCCGTAACCTTTCTTTCAGTCTCTAGAAAGTGGAAATGATCACGTTTATGATACACCACCGAAACCAAAAACTAAAAGCCTTTTATTTAGCTATCTATAGATCAATTCTACATGCACGTTTCTATTCAAGACTGGGTGGTCTGTTTTTCGCCATTCGTATTTACCATGCTCAATTTCTCTTATTTACTGTATTGTTTCGTGTTCTCTAATCGGTATTTTGCAAACATTTGACTTAGAAACGCATCAAATGATGTCGAAATAGCAGTAGAATGGTAAATCACTTGAATGAGTCGTAATAAAGAAACAAGGGAGACTAAATTTTGTCTCGTTTTCGGATTTAACTGCTGTTGGTCTCTTTTCTTGGAAAATTTATCTCCATTAATTTAATTGCCACGTGATCATTAATGAATTGCCTTTAAAACTTAATATTGAAGTGCAATCAAATAGTCCATGGCCATTGGAAGAAAATACCACATTTTAATTCATATGACTATGTATAAGACGGCGATTGCTGGGCTAGCTAAAAAAAAAATCGGATTGCGAGAAAACGCGCGAGTCGAAGTCGCTCGAATTTTCTCCATGATCTTTGCAGCACAACTAGAGATTGAATGCGAATAATTCCACCGGCCTTACTATTTCATTTTCCTGCAAGGAGTAGATGGCAACGATGACATACTGCGCATATGTTATATATGGGTCATTACAAAGTTGCTTCCTTCCACGACCATCAGCAAAATGGAGCATACGGACCCTTGGATCCGTTTGCGGTCAGTTCTCAGATGTTCCTCAGAGATCAAGGGAGGAATTTCGATCGCCTTTGATTAACATTTTTCTGTCAGTCTCAGTGATCGTCATCGTTTAAATCATTGCATGAATTAAAATGCGTGAGTGGACAGGTCGACGAATTTCCCCCAGAATCTTGCTCATGAGGCCCAACTAAAGAACTTGTTAAATTCCTCTGGAGAAGTTTTACAACCGTCAGAAGCCTTTCAATTGTTGCTTTAGTTTTTTCCTCTATGTTCTCTTTCATGCCTCCTTCGCGTCTCAAACGAGAGGGCAAGGTTCTTGCACGGAGATGTACCTTAGAATATTTATTAAACGCGTCTAAACAATGAATATGTGAATATGCGCTCGTCAAGATGGACTGAAATTCGGGCGCGTTTTCTTTAATTCGCACACGTGAGTTTCTTGTGGTTTGCAAGCGAGAAAACAAGGCGAATTTTTTATATTTTATATTTTCCGTTGTCCAGCCTTTGATAATTGGAGTTTGCTTTCCTTTCTGTCTTAGAGTCTCCATCACAGCATTGAAAATGAATTGAAAATGAGTCTCATTTTTTAGCTGACTTTTAAAAATTCGAGAAAGAAGTCCACAGATAGTTGAATACGAGTGGATTTCAAGTAGCCTATCCAATCAATGTTTTTCCTATACTGAATTGTCGTGCATATTTCAAGTAATCCCAGTCTATTATTTTATAGACTGGGATTACTTGAAATTTTTATTTAAAATAAAATTTATTGGGATTACTTGGAAAGCCATTTCTAAGTCTATGATATGCCTGGGGAGTCGCAGTCTTTGCACGTAAATTTCGCGTTGCACTGTGTCGCCTCTCGGTAAAAGCAATCTACCTCGAATCATCTCTGTTCCTGAGAGATTATTTTAGGTTGTACTCTTAATTGGCTACACAATTTGATGCTTTGTAATAAGTAAAAGTTGGGTTGGAAATTGAGCGTCGACCGAATAACGTTTCGGTTTCGCAAGCTCAGCAGAGTTGATTAATAACTGTCTTGATATTATAAAATATGGAAAGATAGAAATGCCATTCATGAAACAGGTTTTTTTTCTTCAAGGGCTTGATAAGACAACTTATACTTGTGGTGTCCAGGTGACGCAGTATGACGAATGGACTGAATGGGCTGATGGACACACCAGGAAAGTCTATCATCCAGACTGCGAGGAAGCTCGTCGACATTCATCCGGTTGGGCCATGAGGAATACCAACAATCACAATGTAAGCAATACAGCGCGCAGTACGTACAGTACCCAGCCAGAGCCAAAACGTGGGCATCGTGCGCTCTTTAAAATTTACAGGCAAACTTTTCGGGAAGTAACAAAAAAGTTACGAAGGAAGTTCCAGAGGATTTGCTTGAAGTTTTCCGGTACCCTTGATCAGCTACCTGAAATCTCCAAAAGTTGGCATCTTCAGGGACAGGACTTCTTGAAAAGCTTTAAGCCTACCCTATTGGGGAAACTAACGCAGCACCTCTTTTTCGCATATTTTTGTAATCACAAGGATTTCCGAAAATGAGAAAGTTTTTTTTTTTCATTATAAGCTGTTCCTAAACATTTAGGCCAGGGTTACTCAACACGTAGCCTGCGATCCTGACGTAAAGTAGCCCTGCTATGATGTCCTTCAGGCGCTTCCCCCCTCCCCCCAAACTGGGCGGGCACACATATCAGATGAAAGCTCCTTTCCTGTTCTCATCATTGAATAAATCTGTTCCCTAAAAATATAGATCATCCTCGGGTTACGGCATGTTGAGCGTAAAACATGCTGACTGGCGCCTCCGCCCAAACTCGACATGGTTTGTGTGGTGGGTCCTTTTAATGCGTTCCAAATTGGGGCAATTTTCCTTTATCATTGAAAATATCACCATGCGCGGAGATGTTGATGCCACCTTGCTCGTCAATCACTGTCTGCAGACAGCGCTGGAATACAGCGATGGGTTTTCTCAGCAGCCTAATATACAAGGTATCCTAAGTCTGCTGGATATGTTCCTTCAGATGATTCAAGCGATGAAGGACTGATGCTTCAAGTTTGATACATTGAGGGTGCGTCAAAAAGTTACAGGACATCTGCGATTGTAACGTATGAAATATAACTAGCAACGTAATTCGCACATAGTACTGCTTATTAGAGAATCAGTGCCACGAATACGGTGATCTTTGGCTTTGCTGCCATCTCGTGTGCCTACCAGTTACGAAAAATGGCGGGTAAGGATCTTGATTCCAGCAAGGAATCAAGCTCCTTACCCGCTGGGTAAGCGTTCTGAATCCGTATTTTTCGATCGCAGTAGGCGCGAATGACAATGAAATTCATCGCTGACTCGGGGCAGTTCACGAAAATAACTGTTTTGCGATAGGTAATGTTTACGAGTGGGTGCGAAAGTTCCGTCGTTCCACTTTGGAACAAACATTGCTTCTTGCAATACAGTTCTCTTCGTAAACTTCCCTGGGTCTGCGATGAATTTCATTTCCATTTACGCCTGCTGTGACCAAAAAAATGGATTCAGAACGCAACTCTTCCTTGGTGCAATCAAGATCCTTAGCCGCCATTTTTCGTAAGTGTGGGGGGCACACGAGATGGTAGCAAAATCACCGCATTCATGGCACTGACAATCAAACAAGCAGTACTTGTGCGAATTACGTTGATTGTTATATTTCCTACGTTACAATCACAGATGTCCTGTTACTTTTTGACTTCCCTTTTTAACTCACAATCTAAGTATTTTCATATTTTGATAGTCTGCTTTTTGAGATTGCGTCAGTCTCATTAAATTTATTGATTGCACGATGGACGCTTTGTTTTTATGGGGCATGGGAGTCACAGTTCCATTTCTTCCCAGTGCTCGTGGTAGAAAGCAAAAATTGTCTCGGTCACGCGGATTATGGAAGGTGAGGGTAAGGCTGGAAAAGGGGAATAATTAAAGGTCAAAATGCCTGCTGCCAAAATCGTTTCGAAGGAACTGGATTAGCCTTGTAAGAATCTGGATCTAGCACCACTTCTCAGTTGCTGAGATTTATATACTGAACAAACTTCCACAAGCTCATATCATGTGGCATCCGGCGCGCTACAGAGATACGCTTACTTGGTTCCTTTGACTTGGAAATGACATGAGTAAGTTTGAGAGATGGTCTTCTTCCAATCTGCAGCAGCTTGACAGCGCCTTCATCTCAAATTAGGGTGGTAGTGGCAAGCGACCTTCTCGAGTTCAACCCATATTAACTTTGCGATGGTCAGAATTTACAATGAACGAATTCCATCAATGAAAGATCTTTAACTCACCCGCATCAACAGACGTACTGGTACACACTTTTTGCTTGGTCACAATCTCCGAAGACGTATAAATACGTCGCACAGCGCCCGGCCCACATCACCAGGCACGTATTGGTACGCAGTATTCTTTGAGCGACCATATCTCAGGAACCGCTCAAGCTAGACTGAAGAAAAAAACCTGTGCACAGTACACAGTCTCCTCTTGTTTTTTTTTTTTGTAAAGTCTCTCTCATCGCGTCTGGGAGACACGAGAGCCAAAAAAAAAGACCAATCACTTGCGTCTATACAAATGTCGAGCGTTGGTAGACGAATCGGAGAGAAAATGTATTGGGTCTCTGGTTTAGTCTGGTTTCGCTTAAATAGATGCAGACACTGTCTGTCCGGAGTGCAAAATTTTTTATTTTAAATTATGTTTTCTATTTTACTCAAGCACACACCCACACAAGGTTAGACTTCAACTTTTCTCAGTGCCAAAAAAATCCGAAAACCTTTCCTGAGGATTATCATTTTTTCCTAACTCAACTTGCAGGTAATAATTGCACTTCCCAAAGGTTAAATTTGTTTATACTTATGGAGAAAAACGATCAGAAACTGTTTCAGGCGCAGAGATGTGGATATGTACATATTGTACAGTACTTATTTGCCTAATGGTTGAGTGATCTGGAGATCTGCTCCCAGGCCCAATGTTTGGTTCATAGACTGATGCTGGAACTTTCTATTCTTTCGGGTTCTGGTTCTGAGACATTTCCCATTAGAAGTGCCTCTCGGGAAAACATGAATTCCAGTGACAAGAGTTCAAATAAATGTTTCATTGCTTCTGCCGGTCGAGTCATTCACATGCTGCAGTCGCACGGTGATGTGGGACGGATAAGGAGACTTCGTGCCCGTGAAAACAAACTAACTGGAACGAATCGAGGATGATGCGGATGGGTTGAAGAGGTTTATATACTGTATATGTAATGCTTCCCTTTCAAATACATGTACTTCACATTCACTGGTTTTGCACCACCGTGTAGAGTATATAGAGTTCTACTACACTCATGAATTTTCAGAAAAAAATTATAAGCTATTCGTGGGCAACTGAAATTTCCGGCCTTCCCTTCGCCCGTGTGTCGTATGAACAATTCAAGAGTACACTTAACTGCACCCTTTGCAACATTTATTGAAATTGATAATTTCAATGCTTCACCACCCCATATGAATGAAACTCCTTACCGAGAAACTCTGGCTTGCGATCCTACAGACAACGTCGCAACCAGGAATTCCTATCTGCGCTGGTAATCATATTCCCCCCCCCCCCCCAATAATAAAACTGAATGGTAATGAAACATCCCTGAGTACACCTATGCCAACATATTTTCTATTTCTACCAGGTAAATATCCTCAAGAAGTCGTGTTTAGGTGTCCTTGTGTGCTCCCTCCGGTGTCAGACTGAGACAGGATCCAAGGTGCATCTACGACCTGCTATATGCGACAAAGCAAGGAAGAAGCAGCAGGGTGAGCTCCCAGTACGATAACGTCTTGTGCAGTGTGTACTTCTTTTCGGTATACAAAACCAGTTCGCGATTTGCAGGAAAGCCCTGTCCGAACAAAGGATGCCCGGGCCGATTGGAAATCCTCGCTTGCAGAGGTCACTGTGGATATCCTGTCACGCATTTCTGGCGACATGCTGACAATGCTATTTTCTTCCAGGTAGGCAATAAATCTGAGAATTTAACGAGCTTTGGCGACACAATTATTATACTGTTCCCTCTATCAGGCAAAGGGATCACACGATCACGAAAGACCAGAACCGAAGGCAACAGCTGATGTGCGAAGAACCTATCACGCTGGAGGCAGGCGGAGAGGCAAGTCGGTCAATCTGGGTAATTCCTCAATCTCCACGCCAACAGCACAGCCAGTATCGAACCTGAAGGCAAGCGATCTTGACATCTTAAACAATTCTGTGGCTCTTATTCAATTTCAAGACTTCACGACTTGTATTCCAGATTGAGTATCGATGGTCAGAAGACTCTCAAGAATTGGATCTCATGCCAGTTATGGAACAAGAAACACTGGAAGCTTTCAAAGGTCAGTATCCGCTTTTCCAAGAATATGGAAGCAAAATTCCGTCCACAATGGTAGAATATTTAGCAGTGCTGAACAACACAAACAAGAGGCAAGAAAAGAGCAAACCAGAATGCTTCATTTCCAAAAAAAAATACAAATTGTGGTATTCCTAACTAGTACCACAGAGAAAGGAATCAAGACACTTCTTTAAATGAGAGAAATTCATCATCATAAATTTAAATATGCCACAAATTGTACTGAAATTGAAATAATGCAAAGATCCCAGTCAGCTTGGCTTTCCAGGAGATATCCATCACATTCAGTCCAATCTGGGAAATACTGGTCTTTGAAGTATGAGGGAATTCTTCATTCTCCTTCACTTCTTAAAGGAATGATGTTTTGATTGATTCCTTAGCATTGTTATGTGAAAAAACCATTTGACATGAGTAGGCTTCCATAGGTGATTGATGCAATCATTTTCTTNTCAAGACACTTCTTTAAATGAGAGAAATTCATCATCATAAATTTAAATATGCCACAAATTGTACTGAAATTGAAATAATGCAAAGATCCCAGTCAGCTTGGCTTTCCAGGAGATATCCATCACATTCAGTCCAATCTGGGAAATACTGGTCTTTGAAGTATGAGGGAATTCTTCATTCTCCTTCACTTCTTAAAGGAATGATGTTTTGATTGATTCCTTAGCATTGTTATGTGAAAAAACCATTTGACATGAGTAGGCTTCCATAGGTGATTGATGCAATCATTTTCTTCCAGTCCAGGGACACATCTTGTAATTTTTTAACAGTACCAACATTAACTGAAGAAAAAGAAGCTACCAGAATTAAGCTTCCAAGGATGTATGGATCTGCTTCACAAAACTACTCCTGCCCTATTATAGCCACTCATGGTTCATCCTTTACTCAGAGAAAGACCTAATAATGATCCTTATGATGGCAAACATGAAGTAGAAAGAGGGCTCAGGCAATTGGTTGAGGGGTTTGTGAGCATCTATGTCCATGAGTGCAAAATCTAGTCATATATCTACTTCAGAACATAAAAAATCTAAGACTAGGCAAAAATATAAAATTTATCTGGCTCCAGACAACTGTTTAGGCCTCTGAACCCCAATGTAAAGGTACTTTGGTATTTGAAAGTAATTGCATGACTGCCCAAATGAATAACATTTTGAATGTCAGTTTGCATTCACTTGCAGGTAGCACATGCTCATGCCCCCCCTTTGAATGCAGCAGTGGCTGCACAGCAGGAGAGGAGCGACCATCTGTCATTGAATGGGCAGGATCAACTCACTCCCTGGGTGGAACTTCACTTGAGCCCCAAACATGGGACTGGAATATGGAAGCACCTAATCAGACAGATACATATTACTCTAGTGGCTATGAGAGCGTCATGGATGCACCCCAACCCTTCCTACCTGTCATTGATCAAGAAGGAACGGAAAGCAGTCACCCAATGTGTGGTAGTGGGGCTTATGAAGAAGCCTGGGATCAATGGAATCCTCCCGATCCATCCTACTTACAGATCAATGATTCTCAACTTTATAATTTCATGCCACCAACAAGTGATCTCACACCCCCTTTCACTCTTCTGAGTGCACAATCACCAGATGATGAAAGCCTGAACTCAATGCGATATGTTTCAACATTCACCATATCACAAAGTTCAGATTTCCCAGAATGTGGTGAATATCAAATGGAGCCAAAGCCACCTCAATTGGTACAATGATTAGAAAAAAAAACCCCATAAAAGCTGGTCTCCTGAGTTCATCTTATTGTACGCTTAACATATGTGAATCAATCTGTATTTGCAAAACTAGATGGAGTTTTTCATTTTTCAAGTTCAAATGAGATCATCACAGGTACAAACTTGCAGCAAATGCAATGTCTTTCTTCAGCATTTTACCTCCCTCCAAGAATTTTTGCTCTAGTTCTGCACTTCCAATGGCTTTTGCAGCCTGGCACATCTGACGAAGGAGTTCCTCCAACCGTTTCATACTTCGTATTATGCTTCCCTCAAATATGTCAGTCATGGCACACACTTTAGAAAAGTTAGCACCTTTGCACCAGGCATAAACAACATCCATGAGGTAGGGCTTGAATTTCTTCACATACTCCTCTTCATCCATAGGAATTTTGCATTCTACAGTCACCCTGACAATTTTTTTAGCCAAGTCTTGCATTTTCCTCAGAGGAGCAGTCAATTCCTCACTAAGCTTAGGATATTCCTTTGCAGTTTCATCACACACCATGCAGCTGAGGAGAGCAACTGCTTTTGCAGCATCTAATTCATTGAATGCACCTTCAAACATCATCTCTGTCAGCAGGAGTTCATCAGAAGAACTAAGCTCACAAGCCACACGCCCCTTCAGTTGTATTACGTCAGCATCAGTGCAATATCCCAACCTTCTCAATACCCTCTTCCTGTTCTTGAGTTCATCTAGATGCAGGAGTGATCGTGCTTCACGGAGTTCAACCTTGGCTTTAATGAGTTCTTTCCCAATGGCATCTTTCTGAAGGAACTTGGAATATATATCAGTCATGGCAGGGTCTTTCTGAATAGGATGCTGATATAACCTCTCCTCAAATATTCTGATGTTCTTGACTAGATCCTCAAATTTCTTGTCCTTTATCTTCATATGTACAATTGGATCCAAAAGGGGCACTTGACCAGAGAAGTGCTTCTCTACTTGTTCTAGAGCTGTAACTACTTGATTTTTCTCTTGCTGTGAGTAAACTTTTGACGGAACATTGACACGCACTACAGAAACTGCCATGAGAGATGCACCTGGTAGAACTATGATGTATCCCTGCCTCTCTTGCCCTGCAGCAGGAGCTTTCAGATCATCCAGCTTCAGACGCCCTTCTGTCTTCGCCTCAACTGGAGCTGCTCTAATTAGAACAGTCAAGGTCACAGTCGTACCAGTTAACTCAGACTTCACCTCACGATCCAACAGAACACACCAACCAAATTTTTTATCCATGGTGACCAATCTTCCTGGTTGCAAAAATGGGACTAGGTATTCTGGCTTTGTGACATACTCCTGGTAAGCCTTAGAAAGGCCATCTAGTGTCAAACGTAGGGAATGGTAGGTTCGAACATCTTCTTCTCTAGGAACAATGATACTTTCATGTGCCTGGGTCAGGGTCTTCACTTTATTGCATAGGTCAGGTATGGCAGTATAGTTTTGGAATTGGAAAAAGCTTCTCTCTAACATATACTCAGGATTGATTTCTTCCACCCGCAATAGATTGAGCACCATGTTGTAAGTCAAATGAAATGATGATACTAACTTGTCTGCTTTACCATAGAGAAGGCTCTTGCTGATGGCAGCTGGCATTCTCTCATCTACCATCAGAATCACAATCCCCTTTTCATCTAGTCCTCTTCTCCCAGCTCGTCCTGACATCTGAATGTACTCCCCTGAATTGAGCCATCTGTTCTCAACTCCATCATACTTCCTAGCAGCAGTGAATAAGACTGTCCTTGCTGGCATGTTCAACCCCATAGCAAATGTCTCAGTTGCAAATAAGGCTTTGATAAGACCTTCTGAGAAAAGAATCTCAACAGTCTCTTTCAGTATAGGTAAGAGCCCTCCATGATGAATCCCAATCCCTCTTCTCAACAGTGGAAGAACATTATCAACTTGAGGGAGTTGTCTGTCTTCTTCAGTGAGCACATTCATTGCATTCTGAAACACTTCATCCACCAATTTCTTCTCCCGCTCACTATTCAGATCCATTTTTGCTGCCTGCACAGCATATGCTTCACATTCTTTCCGGCTAAAACTAAAGACAATCACAGGAGCCAGATTCCTTTCCATGATCATTTTGATGATGCGATAGCAGGAACCTGCATTCTCAACAATATTAGTTCGTTTTACTCGTCGATAATCTGGATCACTCGGCTCTTCCAAGCTTGACATGGCCTTGTTGAACAGCTCCTCTTTGAAATTTCCATCAGCATCCACAACTAAATGCAATCCACTGCCACCAACAGGAAATACATAATGCTGAAGAGGAACAGGACGATTGTCTGTATACACAACATGACAGGGTTGATTATGCAGATGACAAATCCATTCTGCAAACTGTTGAGCATTTGGGATTGTGGCTGACAAGAAGACATAGTGGACATTATCTGGAAGTAAAACAATAGTTTCTTCCCATACATATCCACGATCTTTGTCTCTCATATAGTGGATCTCATCAAAGATCACCCAACCAACTTCACGCATAACTTCAGAACCACGATACAGCATACTCCTGAGTATTTCAGTGGTCATTATCAGGCAGCTGGCATTTGGGCTAATAGTCACATCACCAGTGATCAGTCCCACATCTTTGAATTCTTCATAAAATTCCCGATACTTCTGATTGCTCAGAGCTTTGATTGGAGTAGTGTAGATGACACGTTGCTTGTTCTTCAAAGAAAGGGCAACTGCATATTCTGCTACAACTGTTTTGCCAGCACTAGTATGAGCAGAAACAAGAACACTCTGTCCATTCTCCAGACAGAGAATGGCTTGCCGTTGAAATGGGTCAAGAACAAAAGAATATTCTTTGACAGGTTTTCCTACACATGGTTTCAAAGGTACAACCCCAAGTTCCCTAGGAACAGCAATTTCATGAAGGCATCCTTCTACTGATTCAAATTTATGCCGGTCTATCTGCTTGTCAAAGGTGAACAAAGCACTGTCTTGAAAATCTGTAGGATGAGAAATGGAATCCTCTCTTGGCTTCTTTGGCTGACTTTCAGGGTCATTTTCTTTAGCCTGGGGGAAAAAATAAAAGCACATTCTGGTATAACAAATTTACTTGCATGCAGTCATCTGTATCACAGCTTAAAATGTCAGTCATCACAAATGAAACTAAAATTACATTCACATCTTACAAATTCTTGTATCATTGTTAAAAACTTTAAAAACACTGAGCAACTCTCAGAACAGTTTAGTGGTTTTTCAAATTTTATACTTCAGTCTCATCCTTTCAACAACTGAATATACTTTGCTTCCTTATCTCTGGCTCAAGATGCTCCCATGATTGATGATGAAAAACTCATCCAAGGCAAGAATGGCAGGCCTGGCCATTAGGAACAGGATCTAGGTAACAATGCTAACCTTGTTTGTGACATGCACACAGCCTCTACCATACCTTCATACATTAGCAATAGTGAAGATTGCTTAGTTTTGCTCTCATTTTCCAAACATTGGTATTGAGTTATTGGTGCAACTACACCAGATTATATTAATTCCCTACAGATACATACAGTCTGAAAAAGAACAAGGGCTGTCTTCAGTTTAGACTCGAAATACACGAACGTCAGGTACTTCTTGGATGCAGAAGTGATTACAATACAGAGGCTTATCTTTGACTGAGCAAGGCTTACTTTACTTACCTTACCTTACTACACCACAATGGTGTATATTATTAAAACTGAAATTAAACTGCTCACCAAAACGAAAATTCTTTTTCAATAAACCTTTCTACATACTTCCTTTACAATCCTTTACGCCAACTTCCCGCAGGGAAATACTAACAGTCGGTTACGAACCATTAGCCTATGAAACGTTTAATGGAGCTCAACTGCTCGAATAGCCTACCGTTAGGGATAAGCCCTTGGGGATAATGAGGAAATAACTCACGTGTTCTCGCTTCAAATTTGAAGGTAACACCTGACTAACGTGATTTTGTTCGTCAGGAACGTGTTTGTCGTCATTTTGGTGTTCCTCGTCGTTGAAAATATCGAATAACTCTGCGGAACCGAAGGACGCCATATTTGATCTGATGTTGCAGGAGTGTTGCGTGGGTAATTCGTCTGAATATGAGTAGGCTTACTGGTTTTCTGGATGTACATTATTTTAATTAATTTTAAATGCAGTTGAAATTATGCTTGCTTTATTAATATGCAATAACATAATTTTAAATATCAATATATCCTCCAATAGTGACGCTTCATGTTCAGGACAGCATGACCTCGATCTGGAGAACATTACGTCATTTTGACGTCAAGCGCATGTTGCGTAAAACTCTCTGCCTTGCATGCGGCTAGATCATGGAAACCAAACGACCTTGCGCGAGACTTCCAGGGCAGGCTTTGCACCGAGTAGAGTTCTATGAATGACTTGATTCGCTTTGGTGAATGTCATGTAGCTGGCAAAAGCCTAGTTACGATGATGGCCATACAGGCTATGCTATGATAGGTGTACGTAGACTTAACTCCATGCCTCTAACTAGTAGGTTAAGCTCAGGCTTGAGTAGCCACACCAGTTTCTAAGCCTAGTCCTTTAGGTTATGCATATTTAGTTTCTCATCCGTTCAGTCGACTCAGACAATGTGCGGGAAAATCCGTTGGCGTAGGATCTAATGTTAGATGGGAGTTGCAATCATCTGAAGAAGTCTTAGACTCGAACGAAAAGAACTATGATTAACTCAGGCTTTGGCCGCGAAAGCCTATCAGTTGTGTTCAATAGTTTGATTCTGGCATACCCTAGGCCTAATCATTCAATCAATCGTTTTTGGTGCTACAATAGCCTCTGGCTATAGTGTTTTCATTATGATTTCACTCACCCTTGTAATGCAACCGAATTCGTTTAAATAAGGTGTCTACTGACACCACCAGAACTAACGTTTCCTACGGCCGCTATACTCACAGTACCTTAGTACTCACAGTAACTGTTCCTGGAGTCAGTTACTAGCACCAGTACCCTTATTCTTGAAGATTTGATTTTTTCTTGGAGAAAGCAAATAAAGGGAGTGGTTGGGAGATGTGGATGTAAGTGAATTGGTAGTCTGTTGATATCCTCCCACAAAAATATGTCTTCAAAAGGAGTGAGACCTTCTTCATATACATCATGACTCAACCTTGACATAGGACATCATGATGTTGGGCAAAAGTGCCTTTTGACATCCCTATGAAGACTTTCAACCATGTGGAGGGGTGTGAACTTATGCCAAAATCCTGGAAATATGAGCTCATTTTCGTTCTTTCTGTGGAATTTTTATGGCTTCAGTTGTATTCCTTGTTACATCCTGGGCATCTGCTTCTCATGCACTTCTTTAAGTTCTGTATAGCATTCAGACCTGTCACAAATGTAGTTGAATTTACAGCTGTTGAGTTATTCCATCACACCCTACAGATACATTGTAGTCTGGCCCAGACAGTAAGGTATGATTGATTTCATGCATTTTTTGCCTCCCTGGATACTTCCTCAAATGGAGTTTTTCAGCCTGGGATCACGCTTCATAGTAAAACCAAAGTCAGTCTCTAAATATGTGTGGAATAACTTTGAAAATGTATGAATTCAATCCAAACGCTTAAGTATTCGCCTCAAGGTTTAGTGCAATCATGAAACTTGTTAGGCTAGACCCTTCATGCTGTGCAAAGTGAAGTTATGTCAAATGTACACCTGTAGTCTAAAGCCCACTCCTTACATTTACTTGATTTCCATCTTTGGTACTTACAGGTTTAAAATATTAAAACAGACCCGTGTAGTTGCTGGGAAAAGTTGGAAATCCTGGTGTACATGTAGTAACTTCAGACTATCTTACACATAGTCACACTTGTCAGAGGAGCATTTGGAAGTTCGATATTAAAAACCTTTCATCAATCAACTGGTAAGTATAGTGGAAGAAGGTAGGTTTTAATTTCATTGGTTAGCATGATATGAGTAGTCCTAGCTCTGGCATTAGATCTACTTCTAAAGGAAAACCACATCAAATATGTGGATCTTTTAGGTTAAGTGCAATAAAAAAAAAAGGGTTTATGCTGGATGTTCGCACTCATGAATTAACCCAAAGCTATAGAGCAAAGCATGAAAATCTTGCCTGTAATGATCCTTATCTTTTGAGATCATTGCAAGGAGAAGTGTAATCATGAAGCTCATGGTTCTGGAGCCACATAATTCTAAATGTTATATATTTTTGTATGAGCCTATTTCACAATTGTAAGCTAAGGGCAAATTCTTGCCATTCTGAACATTAAAAAAAAATTACATTTTCACCCTTTTGCCTGATAACCAAGATCATTTATGATATCATTAATAGGGAATATAATACCTCTGTAATGACTGGAATAGGTACTGGTTTGTTATTTGAATAGCTTCATAATTGTTATTCTTTTCTTTTCTTAGTTGTCTTTTTTTTAAATTTCATTTTGAGCTTTAATGATGAACAAGATTTGACAGAATTGAACTTAACTATAATAATGAGAAATTTCAGCCTACAGGGTCTGTTTTATCTTTTCCCATAGACCACATAGACCTGAAATTTCCAATCCGTCCTTTTGCTTCCTCGCAAGATGAAAATATGGACTTCAGAGCATGTCTTCAAGTAAGTGGAGGCCTCATTATTCTTATTCTGAGCTAAAATATGTAAAGTAAGGTATGCCTAGAAAATTTTTTATATTTTACATTGAATTGTAGAACTACATTCAGTTTTCCTTGTCAATGAACATATTCTTCTAGCCTGCTGGCCTAATGTTTTCTGAGTGCTCACAGCTCATTTCTTAATCTGGCTGCCAGAATAGTAATGTCACTTCAAGATTTTTTCCTTCTTTTCCTATCTTTCCTCTAACAGTCATCCATGGGAGACAGTTGCCCAAGCAGCATGGAGGAAGTATCCCAACCCCATGAATCCTGCTGTAATAGGCATTGATGTTCTGGACAGGAAGGTGGACAATGGAGTTTTGTGCTCCCATCGACTACTTAGTTCCAGTTGGGGCTTCCCATTTTGGGCCCAAAATGTAAGCAGAGACTCTAGTTGATTCAGGATAAGGAAGAAAGAATATCTCGAAAAAATGGAGAACTCTATGCTTGTGTTCATTTGAAGACTTGATTCCTTTAATGGAAAAGTATTGATACATAAGAGCAGAATGACTGGGAAGACTGGCAGAAGAACTGAGGATATTAGCTGCTGGTATGACTTTGATTTCAGATGTTGTATTGAGTATTGTAAGAAGCTGCACCTGCAACTGTTAAGCTTCTGGCCAATCAGCTCTTTATCAAAGAATCATGAAAAGTACTTGAATAGCACTCTCTGATTGAATGCTCTACTGAATACGTGTTCATACTTCTTGCCTGTGGGAATAAGGAAATAAACCTGGATTGAAGTTTCTTGAAGTTGAAATGGTGGCAAAGTGGCATTAGTCATGTAATATCAGAATTGCAGTCTAAGGATTTTTCAAACCTCCACAAGAATTCTTCAAAGCTGAGCCCCCTTGAAGGTGTTTTCCCAGACTATTCCATTATAACATGATATGGGTATTATTCTTGAGTATTTTTCAAAAAGAAATTGTACATAGAACCTATACATGACAATGAAAGAGTTTTGAGGTCAGTGAGTTCACGAATTCATATGTGTATATAATAAAGATGATCTTTGTTTGAGTCATATAAAGTCTCACTTTGGGAACAGAGCTGAAGAAAATCTATTGAAAGAGTGACAGTATCTTTCAATAGAGCATGGTGGCACATGTAGAATGAGGGCAGAGACAGATGCAGCATAAATATTCATGGTGGTCCAAAAAGCAAAGCTGTCATTTTTTGGTGAACTGTCACTGTAGGTTGGTGATTCTGATGAAATTTAGTTGGCATATAGGGTGACATGCATTTGATACAAAAGAGCTTAGTGGCCTAGGTACTGAAAAGAGCATTAATGAGTTAAAATCCAGAGTATTCCACTTTAGCATAATTGTAAAAAAAAATTTCTGCAACTGGGAGGATAAATCTATGATCTGTTATTGAGAGAGATATCTTGGTATGTGAGCTAATATGAGTGCATATTTTTCTCTTACAGATTGTGGGTGCAGAAGATGTATGTTATGCTAGTGAGCTATCTAAAGTGGACCCTCGGAAGAAGATATTCTGCTTGAAGACACACAATGTTTGTTCAATTGTGCTGTTACCATTGTGCAGTGTTATCATCAGAGGTATAATCATACTCTGCAATGATTGTATTTCTAGCTTACTTTCATGAAGAACCTTGCAGTGGATGAATCCCTTGTATATTGCCCACACCCAGAAGACTCAGGGAAGACTCTCCTAAAGCAAGAAGCTGTTGTAACTGTCAAAGGTGTCCCTCTCACCAGTTACCTTGAGAGCATCCTTACTGGCATTATTTCTTCAAATGCAAACAAAGTATATACTTGCCTCTCATTTCTCTGAACTTTTTTTGTTTTTATTATGGCCTGAGATTGCTGATGTGCATTGTTCCAGGGTCGTCAAGCCATGGAATGGGTCATAGGGCACATCAACAGTGAAGTTCAAGAGTTGACTCATTGTGCTGATGATTGGATCAGCAAGCAGCGCTTATCAATTGATGCCGCCTTCAGGGACTATGCTTCTCCTATCAACAACCAAAAAGTCTGACATTCAGACATATTTTAGGAAAAATAGTATCTTTCACACTCTCTGGTGTCTCAAGATGGTCTTTTCAAGAAAGCAGGCTTCATTGCAGAAAACAAGTTACAAACCGTGCCCTTCATTTGCCATGAAGATCTCGTCTGTGGTACCTTGATTGAATTTCTAGTGGTTGACTTTTGCTGTAATCAGATGTGAACCAATAAAAATACAGTTACTATTTCAAGAGGAAGTTGACATGCTTTTTTTCTACTTGAGATGAGCATACAAGAATCAATTGCACAGAAGTGCAGTTGCTTTTCCCATACTGCACTTGTTGAATTCAAATAAAGGCTCCCTTAATGTCGCCTTGGGGATTCGAAGGAACCAAGCTTCATAATAGGAAGAGCTTAAACCTTTACCCCGTTTCACGAAGAGAAATCTGACATTATTATCAGATGACATGGCTGAAATCTCCTGGATGGACTATTGAATGGACTTCATAATATACCCCACGCTTAGCTTTTCAAGTTTCAATAATGTGGGCAACAGAACAAAGGAACGACGCCCTTTGGAAAACAGAAACTGGTACGGTAACTTTGCACCAGCGCTTCCCGTGCGGAAGTCCAGTACGTAATTGGCTCTCCCAGATAGAGCCTTCCATTGCTCCTCGTCATTGTGAAGGTCATTCGTGAGGAAATAAACTGCCGAAATGATGCTGAATTGCATTTCCTGTCACGATTTGTGGAAGTATTGAAAGCCTTTCTCGTCGCTAAGAGACTGGTAGTATCTTAGCATTGGCCTTCTCGAAAGCATTTATTCATCTTGTGGAAAATACAATACAATCATTTCACGACCAAAAAATCCCATGTTATTCATTATATTTGACAATCAGGACCGGATTAAGAAGTTGGGGTGTCCGGGACAAGTGAATTCTTGAGGCTACCCCCCCCCCTTCCTTCGGTAATTTCACAAATATTTAACGCTTTTAATTGACTTCTGGGGGGGGGGGGGGGGCAACAGCCCTCTTTGTCCCCCCCCCCTCCCCTCCTTAATCCGGCCCTGTTGACAATGTTATGGTAAGTTAGATATTTTCGTTCACACATCAGTAAGTTGCATTTCATACCGAGTAAGACGTCTAATAAATTGTCACAGGGATATGAAAATAATTCGCTTCTGTTCTTTATGCTTCCTCATTCATAATCCCTTGAAAATCCTGAGGCTGGTCACCCTGAATACCTAGTGACTCATAAAAAGTTCTCAAATTCACAAGTCTGCGGAGGGAACAACATAGGTAACGAAAGGAGATATAAATGGTATGACATCCAATAAAAGGTGATATTGCGAAAGTTCAGCAAAATTGACCTTTCAGAATCCGATTTATAGATTTTTATTTTTAGTCCTACAAAGTTTCAACAGAGAAGCCAGACACAGGCAGGCACTCGCTCATTTGATCTGCAAAAATAGTTGTTTCCAGGCTTCTGAATGCCCAATTCAATTTCGGAAAATCAGCCGCACATGTGACACCGTGTAAGTTTCCTGAAATTTTCGCATAAAGAGTTTCGTCCGTATCCGTATAAAGTGGAGAACTTTTGGGGTCACCTGGTGGCACGATCAACATATGTTGATGGTTTCTGAAATTTAGATGAAATTTGTCTTTCGGAACGTTGTTGGTTCGACGTGAACTGGATGTGAACCTAGAAGTGTGAACCTAGTGAACCCCATCTAGAAACGATTTTCATAAAAGGAATGAATGGATGCTAGAATTAAATCTCTTGATGCAGAATGGCTTTACGAGATGCTTGGATTCATTTCTTCTGAACAGCTCGGAGTGTATAAAGTAATGGAGTAGCTTGAAGTGGGAACCGGGAAGGTCTTTCTTGACAGCGCACCTGGGATTTATTCTTTTATTTCCCATTCATCCAACCCAGCCTGGCTCATCATTTTTCCTTCGACGCGATATTGGAGGACAGAAGTCCACCTACACGCACATGCGGAAAAAAATACCCTGTCTCTCTGACTCTGAAAACTGTTTCTATACCATTTTTTTTTCTTGAGCGATATGCCCTGATATTATTTTGGAAAGCATTCTTGTCTCTCTCCACATGAATGCAAGAAAATTGTCAGAGTAATGCAAAAACGAAGAATATCAAGCAATGACTATGCGCGATCGTCTAAAATTCCCCAAAAGAGTCTAATCGGATACAAGTTCGTATCCCCTTCCTACTTTCATTAATTCGTATGAGAAAGATTCTGTAAGCTTTCAACGCGTGTGACTGATATCTTCGTGACAGTCCAGCACAAAAGTAGTTGAATTCGGTGGACATGAGTATGTGAAAGTGGGAAGTGAATGTATCACACCTGCAAGCTTAAATGACATGAGCATCCGAAGTGAATTCTGAAAACTCATCTGAAAGACAATCCAGTTGGAGAGAAATTTTTAGGATATATATATATAGTAGATTTCTCTCATGATATTGATATGGAATTGAAAAAATGAGAAGCTGTGAAAAACGTTAACACTTCTACCGAACATCCGACCGCCATACCACCCCGCGGAAAGTGATGACAACATCAATGCCACTTATGCACGAGACCATCACTGCTTGTTGGTCGTCCAGTGCTGATGCGGTGCATACTATCAAGGTGCACAGAACCTCTACCTCTCAAGCCATATAGCAGAGAGCTGCCTATTCTAAAATGCAGAAGAGAATATGTAGAACCCAGAAGCAGTGGAGTGAACTGTTGACTCAGGAAAAAATCACTTGATAGGTAGTTTAACATTTTAAGTAGTGTATAGAGTAGACAGCAACTGGATAATTTATTAGATACACAGTGTCATCATGCTCTCAAGACAAGGGGCGCGTTATACGAGGGCGCTTGTATGAATGATATCACTCCGTGCATAT
Organism: Darwinula stevensoni; assembly: GCA_905338385.1. Classification (NCBI taxonomy): domain Eukaryota; kingdom Metazoa; phylum Arthropoda; class Ostracoda; order Podocopida; family Darwinulidae; genus Darwinula; species Darwinula stevensoni. Next base: position 107,686 of record CAJPEV010000314.1, on the reverse strand, counting down.
ATTAGATTTGATGAGTGCGGACCAGAGAACACTGCACCTCCATCGACACACATACTATGGGAGAAGTGTGAACAATCGCAGTTCCTGGAATCGTTCTCTGTCACAGCTCCACTTCGTCTCCGTGGAACTGTATATATTCCAATGGAGAGAAGGAATCGTCTCCATTGTTTGGTCTTTCCACCACTAAATTCGGGATTCCCAACGGAACTCCTCTGTCATCTTCATTTTCTTTGGATTCCGTTTCCGATTCTGTATCATCGTCTGATCCTGACAGGATCTCCAATGGAAGATCAATTATTTCTCTGCTTTCTTCATCGATTCCTCCATGCTCCGTTGCAACGTCCTCGTGATTCAAAGGACTAACGTTTCCCCGAGGTGCATCGTCCTCGGCATTCACAGACAGTTGACATTGTTCTCTTCCGTCTTTGTTTGGATCAGATTGAATTTTACATGCACCATCCTCATCTATTTCCTCTTTTGAGTCCTTTCTCTCTTCCACGTTTGCACTTCCGTCAATGTTGCCTACTCCGTTGGTCATGCCATCTGCAATCGTACCTGCTTCGAATGTAGTATGTTCGTCAAGGGGTTCACGTGAACTGTCCTCCGAAGGGGAATCCACTTGGACGTGATCTTCAAGGCTCGCACTTTTTTTCACGACCCCGACGAGGCACATCCTATACTCAGTCTTTCTCAACAGTGCCTGGGAGATGGAAATGGTGAGAGAAAAGGAATCAAATATGATCATGGGAAACAGGCGATCGATTGGAGTGAGAGCAAGAGCATATATTGACGGATGGAATTCACGAAGATGAAGAAGGGAGATTGTTTTTAAACCTGGAAGTCGAAGGAAGGAGAAGAGGGGCTCTGATGACCCTGAGAAGCGGGCTTGGGTTGATCAGTCGTATGGACCTTGCGCAATTTCTTCCGCATATCAATGAGGCAACGTCCCTGGAGACCGAAATTTTGACCTCGGTTACCGGTCTCACCAGGGCTCCTCTCCCTCCTGCAATGCCAAGCACGCATGCCTGCTAGCTCAACGTCATTCCACCAGAGGTTGATTATGGGGCCCGCATCATGTCGAAATTGTCGTTAAAATTGAATACGCTTACAATCTTGGTTTTTTTGTGTGTATTTTGTCAGCATAAATGGGGTCATGTACGAAAACGCACGTCGTGACTCCTGATACGTGTCGAATACCTTCGAATGATGTGACCTGATGGTGAGTCTGAACTACGATAGACAACCCCTCCCCCCCCCTCATCTCCCCTTGCAATATTGGCCCATATGAATAAAAGTGAGTTTGAGCTTCCTTCTTCCCCTGCCTACCTCCAAAAGTCTTCTTATATAATCATTTATCTAGTAAAACTTGCTCCTGGTAAGATGTCTGATGCAATATGACCAGGTGGTGTTTCACCAACCTCAGACATTCCAGTTTTGTGTTGAAACTTCAAATTTAGGCCAACCAGTAGATAAATTCTACTTTCTTGGGAAAGAAAGTATTCATTTCAGTTTTTAATGAATAGAACACGAACATGAACCTGCAACACGAACCCCAAAATTTTCAAACAGCAAACGATAATGAAGATGAAACGAACAAAACTGTTACGAATCTATTTTTATTCGCTCCGAGGCCCTGGTTTCTGCTGACTTAAAGCAAAGAAGTTTTAGGGTTAAAAAATCACTTGGTTTATAAGCGAATGATCGAGTTTGGTGCTTGTGACAGGACAGATATGCGAATATCGTGCGCGTTTTCTACTATATCCTAGCGCCTTTCGTGTATGTTTGTGACTCCGACATCCTCAGCATGAAAGATCTTGTTTTATTCGATATAGGCAATTTTGACATGATCCGGGCGTCATGGTATGTATTAAGGCCAGATTCGACGATATCGAGTGTTGCGTGTACCGCGTGACGGGAGCCTTGACGGCATGAATATCCTGTGACGGTGGCGTTGCAGGGGGAGGAGGAATCGTACTGGTGCAGGTACTGGGACTGAATTCTTCAGGCTGGGGAGGAGGCGGGAGAAAGTCTTCTTTCTTGATCCCCTCTTCTCTCTTCCTGCGCATTCTCGGGTCTGGGCGCCTTCCTACTTTGTTCATTCGGAATACGTTTCTCTCTCAATATCTACCCTTCTTCTTCCTCAACTGGTTTACCGTAAAGTTTAGTCAAGTTTAGTCGGAAAGAAAGAAAGAAGAACCTATATCCTTGATGACGTGAAGAGTTGCTGGGTCTCGCGGAAGGAGGCGAAAGCATTTCAGTGGGTTGTCCCACTCTTCCTTGTCATCAACTTCTTGTCTGGAAAGAAGACCCCGTGAAAGTGTGAGATAGGATGCTAGTATTCACGGCTCGGTTTCGAGGACGAGAAGGGATCTAACTCGTTGGTGACTTGTTTTGCAGCCGGTGTCGATTGATAATTGGGATCACACATGTGAAAGGCGTCGTAGAAGCCCAGGTCCGTGAGGCGAAGGGGGATATTCGACAAGGGTGTCAGCTTCGGCTCCTTCAATACGTGCTTTGGGGTCTCCGGATCGTCTTCTTCCACTTGAGATAGATCCACCCCTGCGTTCCAACGTCTCAGCTCGTTGTTCACCTCTTGCCCGTAGAGGTGGACCTTTGGTAAAATTGATTTCGTCGAATTTATGTCTGGATTCCATGGGAGATGGAAAGACTTGCGGGACGGACTTGTTGGGAGAAGTATATGAGCTGTTCCATTTTGGCCGCTCGGTATCTCTGGAGTTGCTGGAAAATCGTCCTGGCTCGCCACTTCCTCCAGTAATGGTGAATCGTGGAAGTCATCTTGTCCTCATTCTCGCCTGGTCGTTATCGAGAGAAAATAGCTTTCAGCCTGACTATCCTATTCCGATAGCTCCCTGTTTGCTACTGCCAGAAAGGTTTTCCTCACCCACTTCAAGCTGGGCTCCCTTTGGATTGCGCTTCCTTGCCAAATAACCGCGGTAGACTGAAAGGGAAAACAGTGTATGCATTGCATATGCAAAACTTTCCTGTGATCTTGTTCTCTGAACTTACGCCTCTGGACTCGAACGGCCGCCTCGTCGTCGCCCAGGTCCCTAACTCCAAATCTCTTGACTCCTGCGAAATAATGGGTAAACAGGCCTTGTACGCAATGGAAAAAGCTCCGTTCAAAATTGCAACTTAGGTCTATTGCCCTCTATGCTGGAAATCTCAGCTGGAATGGGTCTTAATTTACAGTTGTGGTTCAACTGGGATTGATAAACTGAGCCGGCTATACGATGATACAATGAAAATTACAATATCAGCCGTATACCCTAACATTTTTGATTTTGAGAAAATTGATTCCGACGATCAATAAGATGATCAATAGCAGTTGCTGGAGACTCCGTCATGGAAATGTGACGAGAAGGAATCTGCCCGAAAACGCAATCTGGGATAGCATCTTCTCGCAGATTGTTACATGTTTGAGGTAAGGCTGTCGCGATGAACCTTCGTTCTTGGACGATCATCAACTTCGTTCACACTCTGCATAGTAACATGCGGTGAGTCATCCAATCACTCTCTTTGACTATTGATAAATGTATCATTACCGAAGTAGCCCACCTCTTCCGTTCACACTCGCCTTGATCCACACTGTGAACTTTCATTTATAGCAATGAAAATCGTAGCACTACCATTCGTAAGATGGTAGCGTACGAGCAAACAGAGCGTGTCCGCTGGCATCGTCGACCACCCGTTATCCATCCCGTGTCGTCCCAAAAAGGATACAGGCACTATTGCAATTGAGTCTTGTATGCCTTTTTTTATTTCAAGGGATCAGAAGGCCCCTTCATGACCGCACTATCTCCCAGGATTTCACTCATACCATTGACAAATCCCGGCAGTGTCCATTGGCGGATTCGCCATCGCCATGTCTATGATGGTGTTTCCAACATTTTCTGTCCTCTCGAGTGATCATCAAATTCAACGACTGTTCCAAAACTCAATATAATACTATACTGCAGATACACGAGGCACTTTTCATTGTGACCATAAGCATCTTACAATGTAGTGCAGACAGATAGCAATGGGCTGCAGTTGTTTTTAAAGCTTTTTTTTTTAATTTTATACGAGACAAGGTGGACTATAGTGGATGGCTACCCTAAGAAACGGCAAAACAGAGGTTTAAAAAAAAATCATGAGCAAAGATGTGTGACCGAATGGTGTGAAGGGGACAAGACTCACTTTTCTTTTTCTGCTGTTGTTTTTGCTGTCGTCGAGCGAGGAATCTCCTCACCATCGCCTGGATTTTCACGATTTTCCTCACTTCCCGTTCGTAGAGCCTGTCACAGATTCCCATGCGTGAAAGGGAATACCCTGGGAGATTTCTCTCTCGTCACAAGGAAGGCACTTGCCTGGAAAGATATTCTTCGTGGAAATGTTTGAGGCAGACTTTGGTCTTCCCCAAACTCCAACCTTCCAACTGGAGTCGGAGGAGGAGAAGCCGGCAGTTGTCCATCGTGCAAGCCACGGATTCGTCGAAATCAAATGCCAGGAACTGGTACCTGGAACGAAGTCGGTGTGTTTACTACACAATTCCCACGATTCCTTCCTGTTCAACGGGAAGAAAGAGGATCGCGTACCTTCGCAGGAATTCTTCGAAGTGGATGCGACAGGGGAAGCCTTGTTTTCTGATGGATATGGTTTCGACGACGGAGAAATCGTCCAGCTGGTGACTCAGGTGATTTTCTACAGATTTTGCTCTTCCGTTTTCGATCTTCAAGCACAGGGCATGATGAGGATGAGAGTTGATCAACTTCTCCAAAATGCTCAGCAGGGAGTGACGGAATGCCGATACCCACGTGGTCAATTGATTCTGCAGATATCGATGCTTGCTCCTCGTCGGAAAATGCTGAAAATTATTTATTTATTTATTTTCATCCTCGGGAAAATACAATTGTTCGACCTGAATCAAGCCAAGCCTATAAAGGATAGGCACCTTGCTCCTGTTCCCAGACGCTCTCACTTCCACCCGAGGGCCTTTGCCCTTATGCTTCGTGATGGCAGCCTCCTCGATATGCATGCTTCCCGTCCGGTAAAAACTCGCACTGGCCATGGAACTCAATAACGCATTCCCAGATAGTTTTAAGACCTGAACGAATGAAGGATAGGCGACGTGACTCGAATGTTCCTCCCAAAGAAGGGAGAGGGAATTTGGGAAACCTACCTTGGCGAGGTCATTGCTCAAGGTGCAACGATTATCCTGGAGTAAATGTCGTAGGTTGTAGTTGACGGGACCGAACCGATGCTCGATCGTCAGTGTCATATCCGCAGTGTTCACTCGAATACTCTCCTTTTCCAAGCTGCTTACGTCACCTGTCAACGAAGATAGAAAATACAATCTGTGGATGACGACGCGGTGAAAGTTCGTCCTTTCCCTACCCAGGAAGCTGTCGATGCTGATGGCCTCGTTCGAGTGGTCGTCGATGATTTGCAAGATCCCGTCCACCTTGTTCATGAGGAGATCGATCACGGATCGATTGTCGTTAAAAGTCAGGGCTTGAGTTTTGATTCCTTCCAACTCCAGGTCATGCTATGAGAGATAGTTTCTTTGCTTACCAAGTCATCGTCTCGAACGGAGAGTCTAACCCTAGCAAACCTCTTACCATTTCGTATACGAAGATCTGCTGATGATAATGATGCTGTAGGACCTCATTGGCGACGTTGACGAATAGTTGATGCAAGCTATTCTCCTCGTTGTTCTCGAACCCATTCACGTCCAAGATCCCGATGGAATATTCGTCCCCGCTGGGTGCAACCACAGACATCCTCATTTGATTCTCCACCCTTCTGCGAAGCTTCAACGAAGGAAAGTAAACTCACTAAATGAATTTAGACACCGTGAAGGACGTATTGAGGACGTGGACGAGCCAGTCGATGAGCCTCTGGAAGAGCATCTGACAGATCTCGTCGCGAGCCTCTTCGGGTTGGCTTTGTTTCGTCAAGGCCTTCATGAACTCTTCCTCTTCCAGCTCTAGCAGTTTGGCCGCTGGTCGAAAAAGAAACATCAGTTTCAATACATGGTAAAACGAAAATCGTGGTTTCCCAACCCCGGGAAAGCCTAGTGTCCGCTGTCACACTCACCGTTTCTCGCCGTGTCTTCGTTCCGAATTTTGATTCCCTGAGAGTCAGCGGTGAATTGTAGTTCTGAGGTCTCCAGGATAGCAGCAAGAATTTTAAATACTGAATCCACTTCTCCTTCACTCAGCTCCAGGATCTTGAAGGCAGAGATGAGGGATTGGTACTGCTCAGAACTCTTGCCACTGTCGTGACCAGAGAACTTAGGGAGAATCCGGTATGTCCCCTTCGCTGATAACCCATAGGTCTTCAGGTCTCCCTGGCTTTTCAAGCCCTCGTAGAAGTAGTAGAGGATGAGGAAATTGCTCTCCCCTCTGAAAGCCAATATCCCTGGTCCTATAGTGCCTATATATTGTATTCGTGAGGGCAGTAAAGTCTCAGCCCACTGACCGGGGTACTCGGACGAGTCGTCTGCGATCCAGCATAAAGATCCTATTCCTGAAGCCAGAAACTCGACCAGCTTTAGTGAAGCTGAGTTCCAGGAATCGGAAGCAACGAGTGGCCGATCCAATGTTCTTTGATGTTGTCGCACTCGTAAACGCTTCCAAGATGAAGTTGGCCTGCACCAGTTTGGTCGCCAGGAGTTGGTAACCCTGTCGATCACCAGACATCGCAAGATTTGTTCCGTCGCATTCTCTCACACGTTCAGAAAGTAATATTTAATTTTAAAAAGTAGATATCGTACGACATACTTCTCCCAGGTGGCAGAGATGGTGAACAAGCTGATTCACATTCTTGGTCTTCCCCGATCCAGATTCGCCGCGAAAGATGAGGATCTGAGATTTCTTGTGATGCAGCATATCCTGCCAAGCCCTATCTGCCATCGCAAAAATGTGTGGCTGGTTGTCGCTTCTCGTCTTCCCCACGTAGTTTTGGGCCAGCTGTGAAGTCCAGGTGGAGGGGAATAATTAATCCAGATCCAACATCTAAACTAGTCAAGGAGTAAAACAAAATCTTTCTGCGTTCCATCTGCCGGGAAATGGGAGGGCATTAATCCCCCCCCCCCCCAGCAATGAGACTGGCCAAGGAAGCCAGCAAGCGATGAGCTAACTCTAAATGCACCAATGTTGTTCATGACTTGAACGGTCATTCTATCTACTAGTAATCCTTTTTAAACGAAACTTTTACTCGATCACATCCTGTCAAAAATCTCTTTTTAGGTCAAATTTCGCTTCTCAACTGGTGTATTTTGAGGACACTAGAAACATACTCATTCAAGCAATTATTCATCCGTCTATTCATCCTCTTTCGCTGAAATTAACGCAGGAAGAAAAGGAAACAGTTTTATGACGCCTAGTATTAATAGCAATTGACCTGAGGGTCGTAAGCCTCTTCGGGTTCCTCGCGTTCCATTGCCAGCAGCATGTCCCCCACGAACGTGTAGTCTTGGTGAGCCTGGTAGCGAAGCTTCAGAATCTCGAGGACCATTTCCTTAGTCATTCTCTCCACGGCCACCAGATCGTCCGGGATGAGCCTCTCTGCGTCGCTCCGCATGTCCTTCTGCGAATGTGACGCGATAGGGAAGCGATTTCCGAAATGAGGTTTCTCTTGATACCGACATGGTTCGCGTGCAAGGTGTCCTGCTGAACATACCTTTAGGTACCCGTTTTTCACAGCCATGTCGAGTGGTCTATGGAGGAGAGGTAATTTGTCTGGGTAGAGATCTTCGCATAGCATCTTCAGCTCTTTTCTCAACTATGCAAAAGAAAACGCAGTAAGCCTCAGTCACTGCGAACGTTCATGTGTCATGGCTGCAATGTGTATGGTGTTGAAGGGAGGTTTACGTGGAAATCGTCGTCTGGAATCTGCTTGAGAAATGGATGTTCCGTGAGTTCTTCCATGATGGGTCGGCATTCCGCGTTTTTGGTCAAGCACCTACGACATTTTCAGTGTGAAAATAAACAAAATTGCGACCAACGATTCTTGAATTCACGGAGAATAGAGCTCAATGCTTATTCACTCGGCGACGAAGTCGTTGTAGTCGTCGCTCCACTCGATGGGATGCGCAAGAGTGGGCGGAGGGTACCTCACGATCTGAAGCAAAGCCCGCACGGGATGGACGTCCCAAAGCGGGGGCTTACCATCGCCCAGTTCGATGGCCGTTATACCTGATGGGAATGATAGTTTTTCATATTTCAATGTGAATTTGAGGTGTTTGGGGGGGGGGGGGGGGGAATCAGGTTGGATGGGCTTGCCGATGGACCAGACGTCGGCCCTTATGTCGTATTCCATATCGGGTTCCTGGATGCACTGAATCACTTCGGGTGCCATCCAATGAGGAGTTCCAATCATCGTCTTCCTCTTCGACAAGGTTTGTCCCATGAAAGCCGAACTCCCGAAATCCACCAGTTTCACGTCACCCTGGGCCGTGAGGACTATGTTTCCTCCTTTGATGTCCCGATGAAGGATGTGACGCTTGTGCATATAATCCGCTGCCTATGAGAGAGGGTTCGAAGCCATGTAAAAGAGGAATAGAGAAATCTGAAGAGATGACGAGACTATTGAATTGCCTCACTTGGACAGTTTCTCTGATGATGAAGGCGATGTGATCCTCCATCATGCGCTTCTCTTTCTCCAGTAATCCCGTCACCAAATCGATGGCAGCTCTCCCAGGACATAGCTAAGGAAGACACGAATCCTTAAAAGTTCTTGCTCGATGGACGTCGACTGCGAGGAACCGGGACTCTCTACCAGGCTCTAGCGTCATCTGCAGTCCCAGGCAGCAAACGTTAGCAATGAATTTCACATGCAGGTGGCGTTTGATTCGACCTGTTTAGGTTTGCGTTTTGACCCCCTTGCTAATCGTAACCTGGACCTTCCTTCGCTTTGACTGTGAGATTCTACTAAATGAATCCATTTAACCTTCTGCATCCTATCTTGTTACACACGTGACTGCAAATTCGCAATATCCGCTCGGGCGTTTTGTCCGTCGTACATGACATCAACCATGCCGCCGTGTGGCGGAATCGGTTCATGTAACCACAGCAGCTAAGAGCCAACAATAAATTGCTTTCTCAAACTCACCTCCATGACAAACCAGATTTCCCTTCCCTTGAGAAAAGCGCCGTAGAACTGAGGGAAGCTTGGATGCCCGTGTAGAGTCCTCAAGCTCCGGAATTCTTCGTCCAACTCCTGAAGTCGATCCTCGAAGTCCCGTGCCGTCTTAATCGCTACTTTTCGATTCCCTGTGGAAAATTCCATGGGTGTGTGCCGTGGCAGTAGACATATGGTGGGTTCGCACCCATCCGGCGCGGCACGACACGTCATGATTTTTTTAAAAGAACACATGCAAGTCGATGACGCAATGGCTATACGATACGGCAATTCGAGCATATTCTGTTTCGCATGTATTTATTCGTCTGACATCGTTCGCCAGGACGCCGAAAGTGTTGAAATTAACAAGCCTATACTGCTCATGTAAACTTTTTATGCTTGAATACTTTTTCAGCCTCGTAACAGTATAATCATACAGCTTTGACGTCTGAGGGATGAGTCTGCTCTCCCAAGCTAGAAAAGGTGAGCCTTGCCCAATTTTCATAAAATGAAGACTTGATGGAAGTTAATATAATTTTTTTTCATGGGACTTCCAAGGGGGATCCGGGGAAACGAGGGTGATTTAAATAAAAAATTGCAGGGAAAAGCCTGATTCCTCTCCTCATACGAGTTTTAAAAAATGTTTCATTCTGTCAATTCAAAAGAATGCTTGAAGCATAGACATGGTTAAACCCGTGCTCAGTCCCCTTGGCTCCACTTTTGAGCGTGAAACGAAGATCAAGTACACAGTTGCGGACTTAGAATCCCTTTTATTTTTATTTTTTTACTCGGGATGCGACGAAAATTTTCGGATATTTCAATTCACGAATACCCTCCCTCTCTCTTCTATTTATTTATGCCTTTAAGAGATAGGTCACCTTTTGGAGCAACATTCCACAGTTTCTAGTAATATTTCTTGCCAATAGACCCTTGGAGAAGCAAAAACAGAAGAAAGTCGTAGCAGTATTCATGCCAATACAATACTTTCCTCCATATTTTCATTTTAATTTGTCAGTAAGACGGCATTTTTCTTTGAGGCTCGTACTCTGGCTATTTGTTTTGCATCCAGACGATATCTTCGAACTCCCGGACAGATTTTCTTACTTTTATGGAGCTGATAAATGCAACAAGGAAAACCATATGAGTCGTACCTGCATTGGAAAATTTAACATATCAGAAAGGCCCTTAGTTGGATGAAATTTCCGCACAGGCATACCCTTAGCATACGAAAAATTCACGAGGAATCGCGAAGAGAAGGGGAAGTTCGGGGCAGAATGGGCCCCAGAACCCCGATCAGTTATAAAAAAAATCATTGCTCAGCGAAAAGCCGGACGAGCATATCCCAAAACGGTTTAGACAAACGTGAATTGACTTCCTTTTTTCAGTTTCATAAAAAAAAAATCGGACCAAGTCGTGCCGCGCCGAACAGGGACCAAGGAACTCATTCATTCCTATCGGAGTCGTTCGATGTGAACGCTCTTTGTGACGATTTTGAGGGGAGCATGACTATCGCGGGCATTAATATCGATACATCCGGCTAACCTCCATCAGAGTCGATTGCTTCATATACGAGCCCAAAGACTCCTTCACTGATGACGTTGCTGACTTGAAATCTCTCGCCCGGGTCTTGCAGACCGGAAAAGTCTAGCTTCTCAGCCGTCTCCATTTCCTTCGTCGCCCGACAGCAGTCGCAGCACTTCGACGATGGTCAATACTTCCGTGTCGTTCGTAGCTACTCTTCAAAACCTGTTGCAACGACCCACCGGAACAGGCTCATTGAATACGTGAGGGTAATTATGAGACCCAGACTGAGATTTGTTCTCGGAAGATATTCGATTCGTATCGTAAATAAACAGGGAAGTTATGTTTGGCGCAGAAACGTAAGATGTTCTTCACCTGAGAACGCAGCTGTGAAATCAAGGACGAGTCTTTCGGTGCAGTGGCCACAACGACACGAGAACGACTTATTGTCTGAGGCTCCTGCGAGTAATTGAAACTCTTGCAGGCGAAGACCCACAAGGATTCGTAATCTAATTATTGTCTTAGGGATTTTCTTTCCGCTTTCTTTCTCTCTCTTTCTTGTTGTTCAATGTTCAACGCATCTCCTGAGTGCTCAGGAAGGAATAAAGGAAGGAAGGAAACCTCGGTGAATTTCTCGAAATGGAAGAAGCTTTTATTTCGAAAAAGAGTCTTCCTATGGCACCCTTGCCGCGTCTCCTCCGTCTCGTGAAGATCCTTGCGGTGACTAGAAAAAGAAAAGCGTGGAAACGAAAGGGAGGGAAGAAGTGGCACGGGTCACTTGCACCGCGAAATCCACCCGGTCTCGACGCAAGTCTTGCAGTGGACTTCACAGCACCAGACGAGGCGACACTGGCATCGTTGGACGGAGCGATGGTAGACGAGGTCGTAGCCTCGACCGCAGCACATGATGCGACACGAGTCGCTGCTGGTGGCATCCACCGTCCGGTTGCAGACCCGACCCGTCGTCCCCAAGTGATTCAGTCGGGTGTCAGCTTCGCAGTACGTCGGCGACGGCTCGTAGTACACCATGTCCATGAGGAAAGGCTTCCGCCGTTTTACTGGTCTCCTAGTATGAAAGGGAAGAACTCGTGAGACCGGCTTTCGGAGACTTTCGGATCGGACGCGAGAGTATGCACTGTTCATTTTGCCCATGTGGCATTACTATTTTTTCAAGTAAAAACATTCATATCGTGCATGAAGTTTGAGAGAACGGAAATCTGGGCAGCTGTCGTAGCAAAATTGTAGGGATGGGTACAAACGCGTGCAGGAGTAGATATAGTATTCACTACTGCAGGTCAGAAAATTTTTTAAATATTGGCTTAATTACCTTTTCAAGGCGGTAGTTTAACTATATGATGACGTGAGACGAAATTTTGAAAAGTTGACAGTGAGTTTTACGAGACTACATTGTATATTCCAATGAAAGTTAATGTGAATTTCAGGAAAATCAACTCTTCATTTGCGAGTACATACTACATATTGGAATTGATAAGCCTTGGTTCATTTGTTGTTCTTGATTACATAAACTTAGAAAGAGCGAGTAACTGCATGTAGGAGTAGCTGAATTCCTCTTACATACAGTAAAAGGATTTCAACTCCCGAAAAAAAAACCCCACTGCGATTGAACTGTATAAATATTTCAGTCCTTAAGTCCTGCCCATCACTGCAAAAGTGAAGGAAATGTTTTTCAGATATCAACTATATAGTCATATAGTCATTGTTCCGTTTGTATGTATGCCTGCCGACTGTACGATAAGCGCGGTTACATGATACAGGAAGCCCTCAAGGGTCGAAAGAAGGCCGTGCAATCGAATGAGTAGGCAGGCCTATATCATGAAAGTAGCCAGGGACGTAATCCGAGGTGACATGAGCATCGAGTATCTCACGCGTCATTGCCTCAATTCAAGTCTCGAGCGCTTCAGTCACGATGAGGCTTTGACATATGAGTTCGTGACAACGGGGAGGAACTCCCGTCCTCGTCTTTGATGCGGGATCCCTTCGAGTGCCTCAAGGACGATATCATTGCATCCTCACCTGCCGGCAAGTTTCTGGACTTTGAGCCCGGCCTGCCCGTTGTTGGCCAGTCCGACCGGAAGGGCCTTGGCGTAGCGTTGCTTCATGAAGTCCCCGATCTCCCGGAATCCCGGCGGATGTCGCCAGCAGGTTTTCATCTCGCAGCTCCCCGAGAGCCCATGGCATCGGCAACGAACCGTGCTCATCTTCAGTATCACCTGCGACAGAAAAGGGCGGGAAAAGAATGGAAGTGTCTTCCGTGTGGTCCGCAATAAATTTATACGAGAGAGAGTGCGAGAAGAAAGGATCCGTGAGATGGCCACTGGCTATTATCTATCAGAGGAATTCTTGCTTTCTTCCTTCCCGCCGCCCGGCTCCATTATTTTCATAGAAAGCCCAGATTTCACACCGCATCGGTTCCGACAGCAGGCATTGTTTTTTCTTCTTCTGCTTCTTTTTCGCGTTACATCAATGTCATATTATATACGACCCTCCACGAAGTGTCTAAGTAATCATTGGTGCATTCATTAACGGCCTCCCTTTGTGTCCGTGTCTTTATTTTGTGCTGGCCGGGAACAGAGACTCTGCACGCTTTAACGCGATGACTATGGACACGTTGTCCCGAGAAGGAACACAATTTACTCAGCCATTGTGTATGGGAGTGAAGACCCGAGGCGAAGAGCTCAATCTTTGATAAAGTCATTAAAGAGGGCCGCACGTCTGGCGCTGGGGCGCTGGCCCTCAGAGGGTCTTCCCAGATTATTAGTTCCACGGTGGTCCGGCCACACATAATAGCCGGGCTTCTCAACTCACCCCATGATTTTCACACATACCAGACAAGGGCCTGCCCCTGTTAATAATAAGATTCCGGCGAAATAATTGGCGAGACGGGCGGAGATTCCACTATTCCCGCACGGGGAGTCCCGGGCGATCGATTTATGGCCGCAGCCTCCTTCGTGACCATCTTTGTGACACGACACCCATGATCAATGGGTTAAAAAGAAAAAATCTGCCATCTCCCTGTTTTCCACTCTAATATCGTTGGCATGTGCTAGCGTGAAATTAAATAATTCCTCTGTCTTCCTTTCCCTTCGGGCCCTCTCCCATGTCCACCTCTTATTCTTGGTCGGCTCTCCGTCTGCTCGAAAAATAATTACCCACCATCGCGCCTCATGTTCTGACGCCAAAGCCTCTCATTCTCGTGTAATTCAAGAATGATAAACCTAGACACGGCGAATTATCCGAGCAGTATGTAACTAAAGGAGATGAGAGGGTGCCACTAATGACTCCACCACGGTCATCATCAAACCCTCGGCCGATGTTGTTTTTCGTATTTTCGACTCGGCATCATTCCGGAACGATCGGATACTGGGAAAAAAAAAAATACCCGGAAATATTGAAACTCACCAATCGACCCAAGTTGTGATTGTGTCGAAGGAACCGGGAGTGTATATCCTTCCCGCTCTCCAAGGAACCCAGGAAAACTTGGGAAATGGACGAGGCGGCTTCGGGGCTCGTGAAGCATCCGGCCCACTTCCAATTCGATTCCGAGTTCACGCCCTCTCGACAGTCGCATCCCGACGAGCCGTGCAAGCCGCTGCACTCTCGACGAAGCGCCCACATCATCCCAGCTGCCAAGAGCGATGCTGAAACCGCCGTCTCCCGGTATCCTAGAGGGCATATTTCAAACAGCAGTTGAAATAACTGCAGTTTTTTTCTATTTAATGCCATGCAGTGCTTCTTTTTTCACGGGCGTGCGTGGACTCACTAATCCGACTTCATTCGACTACCAACCATCTGAGAGACAAACTATGATACTCGATTCGAAACTCGACGCGTCCTCTCTTCGAAAACGTACTCCATTCGCCGTGGAGTACGGGGGATCTCGATTTGTTCCACCTTTCGTGGTCGGGGTGAATTCGAGTGACAGATCACGTACCCATTTATGGCAACTGATCATCCATAGAATTATGGTAGGCGTGCAGAACTCTTTAGAATTGCAGATATTTCTTTTTTTTTTTTCATCGGATATTTTGTCGGATCGCTGGAAAGTATGCAAATGAAAATCCAGTTGCAATTAGTTACAGTCGACCGCACTTGCTCGGAGAATTTACATCCCCTACCCTTAAATTCTCGGAAGCTTTCGCAGTCGAGAGCAATCAAATTCAGCAGAATCTTGGGATTTCCTCGGAGTTCGATTATCGATACCATTAAGAGCTGACGCGTTATTCTTCCGTTACTCACGACCCCGGCGAGGCCTCAGAACGTTCGGTCCCGTTCTGGAGGCCTCCAAGATCACGGGGACCTCAAAGGGCTAAGAGGGTTTGGACGTGAGCTGCTAAAGGCATGCGAAACGTCAAGGGACTTCTGTACACGTCTAGAATTCGTCGACGTTTCAGGCTCGATTCTTGTATTATCTTTTAGGTAAAGATGCCGTTTAATTTAAAGAGGTCTCTCGCTGAAATTGGCCTCAAAGCTAATGAGAAGAATGGGTTATTAAAGGATAATTAAGAGCTCCTTTGCATTTAAAAGGGAGAAGTATCGAGCCCGTGTTTTGATAACTTAGAGTACGATATCTGAAACCAGACAAATTTTGAAGAGCAAGTTTCTCACTTGGGTGCTGATTGCCTGGAATTGCCGCGATGACGTAGTGACTGCCATTTCAGTAGATAATTTTGACACGGTAGGCGCTTTCATGGTAAATAAAATAATTTAAAAAAGCATTTAGCAGTAAATATTAAGAGACTCCCTTCAAAAAGACAGCCTAAGCGTGGCGGACTTCTACTGTAAATTAGAAGGGGGAAGAGTGCTCGACCTCGTCTTGCGGTCTCAATATGGGCGGCAACGCCTCGAGAAACTCTTAACCGTGCCATGGCACCGTGCCGGAAAAAAAAAATCACTGGAAACCTACGAAAAAGATTTCTTTTTATGCGGTCAGAAGAATGTGTCCTGAGGAAATTCAAGTTGACGACGGTAGAAGCGAAATGCGAGTGCTGAAGAAAAAATCAAGTGATACCTCGCAGTTAAAGACCCCGTCACTGGAAAGCGAGAAAGCTGAGTTTATGTGATTGCATTTATTTTATTTACTCGAAGCAGGAAGAATGCACGTTAAGCTTCCATGCAACAGCACAAAACAGTGTCAGAGGTCATACTGAATTTGATTTGCAACCACATCATTGATGGGATCCGAAGTTCCCGGAATACTCTCTTCCCTTCTGCAGATGTCTGTGTTTATTTTGAGAGAGAGATTAGGGCTGAACGAGTTCTAACAGAACTGTAAATTAGAAAACAGACAATCCACAGTTAGTCCTCGGCAAGAAACTGGAGCATCGATTTTGACGTATGAGGTCCCGATTGATTGGACTCATTCCAAGGGCATGCCTTCGGGGGTATCACGTCCTGACTTTCCTAACACTTACTGTTACTGAACTCTTACTGAACAGTACTTTCGCGCAGTGCCTCTATAATGAACCATTTAGAAGGCTTTCGTGTGCGATGGTGACACGATCAAGGGCGAGCTGGCATGATTTTCTTGGGGAAAAAAAGGCCTAAAAAGCCAAAACCACGGAGTACACAACCGAGTAAGAACCATGTGGTATCTCGCCCCAAAAGCAGGAAAATAGAATTCCTCGGGTAAGAATCGCCTGCGAAGGCGAAATCCGTCAGCAGATAGAACCAAGCAGTAGTTTAAACTGTGGACAGAGTACCCGTCCACTCTAAAACAGACCAGCCGATCCCATTCCTCACTCGAGTCTCACTACCTTTCCTCATGCGACGATGGCGACAGATGGTGACCTGAGTTCAGAGTTGCAGTGATACCACATTGCTCTAATTTGACGTTAAACTTGAGTTTTACTCATGGCTTCGGCCATAGCTCGATTTACTTTCAGCTCAGGATGCTTTAATTTAAGGGCACGTTAATAATGTTTCACGTCCCGTGTCCAGCGTAAAGACAACAAGGAGGTAATAGCCTGAGTTTTACTCATACTCAAACAATGTCGTCCTTTCCTTGCTGCGCCACGAGACTCTCGAAGTTACCGTTGTTATTGTTATTACTTAAGTTTATTATTCATCCCGGAGACACCTTTTCCTTCGTATGGCAGCGCAATGCAAAAGCCAATACTTGTACAATTTTTACATCTAGATCTACCCCTTCCTTTTATTAATGTCGTCTGATAAGTCGGGGCGAATTTGAAGGGGGAAAAAGAGACAATAATACAGCTGGCTTGCCCTGCACAAAAATTGGCAATATGGAAGAGGAAGTGATGAGAAACGACTGAAATGGAATTTTGCA
Source organism: Darwinula stevensoni (assembly GCA_905338385.1). NCBI lineage: Eukaryota > Metazoa > Arthropoda > Ostracoda > Podocopida > Darwinulidae > Darwinula > Darwinula stevensoni. The sequence goes on along the minus strand of CAJPEV010000314.1, from coordinate 90,735 downwards.
AACGGCTGGCCAGCCAAAACTGATGCAGTCTTTTCAGTTTCGTTCGACAATTCGTCAACCATTTTGTCGTCTCTAGCCTTTGGCTTCGCCACAGAGAGTTTCGATTCGCATCTTCTGCTGAGTTTTCTTTGTGCAGAGTTCGAATCGATTCCGAACCAAAAATGAAACAGAGACTGCGAAGTCGCCAATTGACCTCACTCTTTCTTAACTCTGTCATAACTAATAACTAAACTCATTCTCGCCGTGTTTATGCTCCGGCGCATAGATACTCGGCAGCACGAAAAGCAGAAACTATTTAGAGAAATATAGGCCTACATAACGGGTCATCCAGGTCCAAAATTCATTAAGTTTCCCATGTCCACAGGCACAATGTATTGGGTTACAAAACATGGTTCTCTTTGCTTTACTCAGGTGTGCCCTCTGCTTCTGACATCTTCATGAATGTGGGCCCATCATGCTCTCAAGATAACATCTTGGAGTTCGGTTAGAAAGTTTCGATGTCAGCATCATGGGAACATTACTCACTTCTATCTCGGGATTGCCTCAACTCATGCGTAAATGGTTGAATCTATCTATCTATTTTGTCTTTCTAAACGATTCATGCTCCCCGAACTCACGTTTCTTTGTTGACGCGATTCTTACTCTGTTGCGTGCGTGAAGAATTCTCAGTTTACTTTTTAATTTCCGTATAAACAGTTCATTTTTCAGGAAGTCACGCCATCTCGCCTACGTTTTCGATCGATACACCAAACGCTTGTACATGATCGAAAACAGCGGGAATTTTTTTTTTTTATGGAGCAGAGTGACCTAAATGGACACGCGTTGGCGCTAGCAGACGTGAAAATCCCCGCCCTCTCAATCTCAATCGAGAGGAATGGCCCAGCACCTTCCGCAGTCCTTGCATCGCTTATTTTCGAGGGCGACCGAAGTGGAATGCCCGAGCCGAAATAGAGTGGCTGTGACACTCGAGGAATGACACAGCCCCTCATCTCGGTATCTCTCGGTATCGTAATGATACAGAGAGATAAAAGCCGGGGTTGAAACGGCTGGGAGAAAAAGTGTCCCATGAGCAATACCTGACAATCCATTCTAGCATGACACAGACACATGGGGGCTCGAAGATACGTTCACCGTCGGGTCGATTTATGTCCTTCGGTTTCGACTTTCTCTCTATCCAATCGAGACGCATAAAATTCGTTCTTTCCGCTCCGAATGACCCCTTAATGAAGAGAGTAATATAGCGGAATCCATCGTGATTGACTCGAGACGAGTCATGTGACATGGAGCTCCCGTCACAAACCGCGGAGCGCAGGTGTCTTTTTGAAGGAATCCACCGAATTCCGTTTATCGTCTGGAGATCCGTCTCGTCTTTAATGACATCGACGTACCGGAAGCCGGAGAATTTCTGCTCTTTCCACGGGATACTTTCATGCGTGTTGTTCATGATTGACCTCCCAGACGCGATTTGCGATTGGTCAACGTCGGAGGGAGAGACTCCGAGGAGCCGTCATGAGGCTTCACTTGCTGCATGATTGCCTCTCGTGCATTTTCCCTGCTATGGAAGCCAACCATCCCTGGAATTCCTCGGCTAGAAAATGGAAATACCTGGTCGTAGTATTCGTCTTTCTACATCTCCTATTCCTCCTATCGGTCTTCGTGCATCCTTCTTCGAGGCCGTTTCCATTCTCTCCCCCGTCGGCTACATTACGAGCTACGACTCGGTGGCTACATTTTCTCTCGAAGTGGACAAAATTAATGCTGCCTGTCAACAAGTTGTTATTTCCACGTCGTCCTCGCACGTTGGAGCGTTTCATTCATTGAAAGTAAGAAATGTGCGAAGGGGAAGAGAGGTCTCTATTCCAATGAACCTTGGGGAATGGGACAGCCGCGACTAATCGGGACGGGACCCACCGCAGAGGTCCTATTGGATCCTACGAGCCCTTCTTCCTTCCTTCCTTCTCCGGGCCCCCCGTTTCACTGCTCCCTCCTTTCTCTGAATGCAACCACCCGATCGTGGAACCGCCAGAAACGGTCGAAGGAGAGAAAAGCGGGGCCCTTCGATCCCTTTCGTGCGATACCGAGCTCTCCGGCGTCTTTTCCCTGCTGGAATTCGGGATTCGCTCTGTCGTAGAGGGCTTCGGCTTCCAGCGCGTTAGGAGAAGCTCGAAGGTCCTGGTCCCGTCACGATCGGGCATGTATGTCACGACCGTTCCTATACTCTCGTGTCTATCTGAGATCAAAATATTTGTCGAGGAACGTCTCCACTGTTTGAAGAGTCTTTCACGGAGACGGTCAACGAAGCGAGTACCCTGAACAACTGAAACATACTGTAATGGAGTTTATGTTGCATTTTTACACATATAATATGTTTCTACATAACCGTAGAGGGTAAAGTAGGTTAAATATTGATGCGCTGTGTCGAGGTGGAGGGCTGCACGGACGTCAGATGGGCAAACCAAGTAGCCCCAAAAAGATATAAAACGGTAATTTTTTCCGCTTTTGTTAAAACAGACATAATGGAAGCCTAGGTAATTTATTTCTCTTCCATCGTGGACCGGAGCGTCTACGAACTTTAGGCATTCCCGCCGTATCTGGAGAGCACCGCGCGATGATGCCACCACAAAAAGGAGGAGAAGGCTTTCAGGGGAACCCTTCTTTCAAGGGGCCTCTCCTCGAAGACATGTGGTCCTCAAGTAAACGGCCTCTTCTATTTGAGGCACACATTCTCTCAAGGTTTTTTTTTTTTTTTTTTAGAGGATTTGGACAGTCCACTCTCTTTGCCTGGAGAGGCTATCCCAATATAGATTGGAGAAAATACCTCGAATTCCTCTGACTCAATAAGGGAAAAATACGCGCTGTAGCTGAAGTTTTGCATTTTGAGCAAAAAACAGGAGACATCGCCCTGAAATGTTCGTTTTGCTCTGACAGTGCTTGCGGGCTCTCGATAACAGTCTCAAAATGCACAGGAAAACTCGTTTTCATCCTCGCACAATGACAGTCGGCCATTCTCATACTGGATTCATGTACTCCCTTTTGGCTGTTAACGGACTTTTAGCCTCATATCTGGAAGTCCGTTAGCAGATGAAAGAAATTAGAAAAACCTATCCTTTGTTTTCATTCGATCTGCTTTGGAGCAATTCTGAGTAATGCAAAGGCACGAAAGAAGGCTATCGATGTGACTACCAGAACGGAGTTAATAAGTTCAACTTCGCTTTGGATATGAACGTGGCAGGTCTAGCCTTTCAACGAGTTCCTGCGTAGAGCTCCTTAAATTCTGCCAGTTTCTAATTACGACGCAAGGTGTGACGAATTCAGGAAGAAAAAGGTAGTACTTTTCTGGGAAATATCTGGGGTCGAGCTTAAGCCATGAGTATTTCGGGCCGTCAAAACATAAATTACTTTTGAGTTGGAATTATATATACCGGATGAGGCAAAAAAAAAAATGCGCGCCGCTCTTTGAACATTTGTGGCGCCTCTGAAACAGCTGCTAGAATAGCGAAAACCTTTCATTACATACCTATATGCATCCTTTGAGCGTCCGAAAATTTTTGCTCCCTTATCTTCAGCCGTTTTAGCACACGAGTGATTTTACAAAAACAACTAGATATTTATTTTTGGACCTGGACGGGAGGACCTACTCCGCTCAATGGGAATGACGATTCTTATCGCCAAGGGTGTTTTCCTCTGCACTCGAGAATCCGCTGAGCTGGTCTCTGACTCGTTCTTACGTCTGGCAATTTGCAGATGAGAATTTTCCTTCCCTGAATTATCGTCATTCCCAGGATGATCATCTTGAGAAACGATTACTTCTTCCGCATGAACGCGGTTTCCTTCAGTTCCGGTTAGTTTTAGTCTTCCGCTCCTTCTCCTCCTCTCAGATGAACCGGTTTCTCTTAGGTCATAAATCAACCTCTTATGGATAGGCATACATTTCTTTCCTCCTTAATGAGGAAATTCTTGCAAAACTCTGCTCCGCCCCATCCTTTCGCAAAGAGCAGCATTTTTATGACCAGGCGGAAGAGATCTGGTCCGAGATTGGTGCACTCCACGCGTACCAACTACTCTTCCGCCGATGAGCAAAAATAAAATTCGAGTTGCCTTCGCGTTTTCACTTCTGTGCTGGAGGAAAATGAACAAGAATTTTTGGACGTTCGAGGGATGCCTAGAAATCGATGCCAAAAAAAATTGTTTGTCCTGCTATCGGTTATCTCACGAGCTCCAAGGAATCTCAAAGAGCGGCGAGGCGATCTCACCCGAGGTAGATCGAATCAGACTTGAAAAAAAATGGAAACAGAAGTATTGTATCCCTGTCTGTCTATAAGATATGTTTAAAAAATGTTTGTGAAAACAGATACCTAGACCCGGACAGAGTGAGACTTTATGAAATGCGCGACTCTTGATTATTTTCTAAATATTCATTCTCCTTTCAAAGGCAATGGTTTGGTCCCAATTATGTCAGGTATAGATAATTAGCGATAGTTCCTCCTGAGACAAATAATTGGTTACACTAAGATAATCTCCATCGCGCTTCACATTCTGGGAAATTAATCGATTCGTAATAAGAAAAATTGCAGCTGGACTGGCTTCATGAAGCTGACATTCCTTCTCAGTTTCAAGAGGAAAAATTTCTTCGAGTTCTGTCTAAGAGCGGGAGCGCTCCAGTGCTTTGCGCCCTATTGCAAAACTATGCGATATCAAGTGGAATATCGGATTCGAGCCTCACCTTTCCGGAGGAGGAAGCTGGAGTAAAGGTTTTCTTGTTCTCTGAGAGAAGAACAGTTCCAGCGATCATTCTGGAACTGGTGCTGGCATTCTTGGGTGGCCTTCCGGAACCCGTCGAGAGCCGCGGACGTGAGCGACGGGAATCGGAAGCACACGCTTCTCTGTCGGTGAGTCAAAGACGGCAAAGAGGCACAACTCAGGTCGTCTCCCTTCCGCGACGCCGCATCATCCGCATACCTGGTGGAGGAAACCCATAGCGATCGCGTGGCGAGGGACGGCGACGAGCGGGAAGGGGTCGACCGGGCCGGGATGGACTTACCGGGAAGGATTCGAAAGGACGATGGAAATGATGGAAGACAGGAGAAGGCATCGCATCCACCATTCCATATTAACTAGGCCATGATGAGGCAGGAAGACTCCGTGCACACTAGGCTTTGTTCTTTTCACATCTATAAGACACGAGGCGAGAGGTTATTGTGGTTACCTAATCATGGGAAACTATGCCAATCAGGCTTCTCAATGATAGGGCTCCTGCATCTATTAGTGCAGGGAGTTGGCAGGTGCCTGTCAACATGAGCTATTGTGAGACGCTTCGGTGATATAATACTACTTTGTCTCTCCGATAATTGAGTCCTACACTCGGAAAAATCCTAATGGGCTGCCCGAATGAAGACGAATCTCCAGTCATTCATCATACACGAGAGGAATCACAGTGCGAGAGCGAGAACACGATCTCATGTATGTAGGAGTAGAGCACGAAGTGGAATCGAGAAAAGATTGAGGAGAAGAGAGGAAAAAAAGGTCTCTCTCTCCCAGCGCGAGGTCCTCATGCCCGTTGGCGGCTTCCTTCGGGGCGGAGCATTACGCACTCACTCCCTTGACGGCGGAAAACATGCACACACACGCTCTTACACGTGCATACACTCGCGGGCGAACTCATGGAGTCGACTGACGCCTCTTCTTCGTGGGCCTGGGAGGATCCTGGAGGTTTTTGTTGGATGCTGGGAGACGATTCGGTGGTATCGGGTGGGAGTCGCTCCATCGAGTTCCCTTTCATTTGCCCACAAACATGTTTCCAGCAGGAAAGAGGAAACGCGGGCGGATTATTATTTTATCTTACTTTCCTAATATCTGCACGAGGGAAGGTTCTCGTAAATGTACGAAGCAAATTGAAAAACCAGGCAGGACTGCACGAAAACTCATAACACCACCGGGCTTTACATGCAAAACCGGGGAATTCTATTTGCAACCTAATTTTTTTTAGGTTGTTGGATGCAAAAAGAATTAAGATGCCAGAATTAAAGAGTCGCCTACTCGTACGGCCATGCCGCGTGCCCGAAGCTAGAGAGATGGGCGTGCCGCGCTTCAAATCACGACTCTGAGTCGCAAACCTCACGAGAAACAATCAATCAAATGCCTCAAATCACAATTAATTGATTTTATGAGTGGAATAATCGAACCACTGATACGAGTCAGATGAGCCATCGAGGTCATTTCATATCATGCTTTAACTCATGATTGGGAAGCATCATCCCCGTACCGGCGAAGTGAAATGATTAACTTACTTCCCTCATCGCTTGAATACTGCCTGCAACTTTACAATGTAATTTGTGATTTAAAAAACGATGGCGACATCATAATCCAGATAATTCTTACCAGTTAATATCGATCAATTTTATTTGCTCGCATGTGATTAAACTCAAATCTCAGGATGTGGTTCAGATCTGAATCATATCGCGATTTGATTTTGCCCCTCGCAGAACGACTCGAAAATCATCGCAAGATTCCCGTTGTTTGGAGGACTTATTCTGATAACGACAACAAGTTGCGGCAACAATCTGCTAATCGGGGCGACACGAGCCAGAAGAGCTTCAGCAATGACTTTCGCGATTGCCGAACGATCTACCGGCTTGGAAGGATCATCGAGGTCGTAGAAACAAATCAGAAGTTTAACACCAGAGGGCTTCGAAAGGATCCTACATATTTTACGCATCAACAATATTGCGACACATTGAGCCATTATTGTGACGCATTGAGCCACCTACGCGTACATCCCCGAAGTCCCCCCGGGAGCGTACGAGTACTCGAGCCGCATCAGTTTCCAGTGCCTCATTCCAACATCTCCCGCTGGAAAAAGCGGAGGGAAAAGGAAGATAAGATGAAGGCAGACTTTGATGGAGGCTGCACGGCCTGCACACCCCTAATAAAAAAGGCTCTCCGTTTGACGGCCTTGCTTCAACAATCTCTCCCAGACCGATCCTGATAAGAGCGTTGTGGAGTGACAGTGGCCTAAGAAAGTGTTTCTCGTCGGAGATATCATGACAGAGGATGGACCATCATGGACTTAATGCCCCATTTAAGGCAATTTCTACAAAGTTGCAGCTCCATCCGAGCAGGCCTGATGTCATCCACCTCTTGTAAATGTAGGGTTGCAATCGGTCCCGTCGATCCCGCACGGTTCCGACCATTGACGGACTCTAAGGTTAATGTCAGTGGAAACATTCGACTGGAACAACTCGAATGAACGAGTTCTCTTCTCGATATGTCGATGTACTGGATGCAATTGATATCGAGCATGAATGCAATCGACATCTTATGAGTTAACATCACTATTCACGTTGTCGTCGACGTGAAGCCATTCCTACAGAATCCGCTGCAAAACCGACTCGAGCCAAGCGCTTGCACACATTTTGTCTCAAACCGTGATATCGAATTGCTCGGCCGATGAGATCGTGAGATGAGAGTCGCTAAAAGGGGGATTAAAGAGATCTGAGGGCTAAAGGAAGAAGCCCCAAAGATACTAGTAGGTACAAGCTTCTGATAGGTGTGCCATCCCAGCCATAAAAAGCGGAGAGAACATGAGTAGAAAACAATGCAGGGATTTCTGCACCTCCATGCGACATCTCTCGAAGACGGTGACCTCCGGTCTAATGAATCCACTTCCCCATCGGCTGTTTATGACCAGCCCTCATCGAAGGCTTTCCCCTCCATTCGTTAGCTATCCTTAATCGAGGTCCCGAGTCGAGACGTGGTCTCGTAAGTCACCCGAGAGTCCGTGTTTATTGAGGCAATTTGCTTTGCGCTATCAACAATGTTCCTCGAAGGTGTGAGCGACAGGGAGTTTTTCGTACCCAACTGAGAAGTGAGGACAATGGCGCTGTCAATTGCACTACGAAGGTGCCTATTCGTACAGGTGCGCCCTGATATAGACGGGGCATGCCTACTCGAATTCAGGAGAAGATATGAAGGCAAATAAATGCGAGGGGTCGTGAGAAAAGAGAGGTCAAACCCTGGAACCAAAGTGTTCGTATCTGCGAAGAAGAGGAGGAGGTCTCCTCGGCTGTTTAAATGCCATCCATCACCAGAGAGGGAGGATCTCACATCTACATAAATAACTTTACTTTTGATTAACATGTCATGTTCGTGTGTTCAATTCGCCTTCACCAAGTATCCGAAACGTTCCCGGATTAACAGGGGAATTACAGGGTGTAAATTCGGGCCTTTCCGAGAAGTAAATGGAAAATATTTGAAGGACAGACTCCTCATTCTTGAGCGTAAAGGAGAATAATGGATAGGCGGGGTGCGAAATCTTTCAATGGCCGTCATTGTTTCTAATGGCGTTTGCGACTTGCTTGTTCGCACGTTTTCGACGAGTGCAGGGGCGATGAGAACAATACCTAGTGCACTAAACCACCCACAGTACTTTTTACCCCTTTCTTCTCGAATGGAAATTACACGCGACAAAAGCCGTAGAGGTTAGAAGAATGCTGGCCACACTCGGTTATCAAGTACTTCACGATTTGCTCGAATTTCCTGCTGACATTGGGGGAAGCGTCGTGACGATAACGAAGCAGTTCTTCCGCATGAGCCCTTTTATAAGAAGTTCTTGTTCATTTTTTTTCTTTCTTCGCGTCGATGTCAGGGACGAAAGAGACCACCCTCGTTCAGGTCAGAGGTAACCCACGCCGCGAACATTTCTGTCAGCTCTAGACGTGCAAGACCGGACATGGAAGGGAAGTCTCATTAGAGCAAGAGCCAAGAGCTGCCAGCATAGCAAACCGATTATGAAAAAGAAAAGACTCAGTTCACACTGGGAGAAACTGGACTGGCGTGGCGTGTGTGCGAGTGTGCGGCTGTGGAAGTGGAGCTACGGAGGGCGTGGACGCATGCAGTCCCTCTCCGGCTTCAGCCCAATATGCAGCACGTGGTTAGTTAACATGGATGACCGAACCGGGAAAGGTGCCGTGACGTCATGAACTTCTCCAACGTCTTCTTCAGCATCATCGTGTGCCTGTGTCTCACCTCCTCCCTCACAACTTCCTATCAGTGAGTAGCAAAGGAGAAAATTCCCTCCTCCGGTCCCGGTCTGTGTCACTCTCCTCTCATTTGCATCCATTCAATCCCATCATTCATTTTTCTTGTCTTTTTCTTTGAAAGCAAGCAACATGAGAGAGCACGTCCTTCCCCCCCCCCCCCCTTTTCATACAAGTGATCATCTGTTTAGAGGCCATTCATCATCCACCTGCCCCATCATCGTCCACATTATGCCCCCAAGTATGATTCAATGTGGCATATGGAGCGCAATTTTTCTTACTACGTCTTGATGGGAGCGTAGCCGAGGGGCTTCTTCCACCCCGACACGGAAGAGACAAGCCGATATCTTTCTCCCATCCGCATATGCAGTAAATGAACTCCACGCTCCAAAGATTCTCTGGCGAACGCATAGAGCCTATGAAAGAATTCAAGGATGCCTGCATTGCAAGACACTTAATCTCTCTCGTCTTCTCTTTCGACCCGCCTCGCTTCTTACCTTAAATCCGGAGAGAGTGGGATGAGCCTTCAGCTAAAACGTTGACGTGACGGTAACGACGGTAGTGACGGTAGTGACGACGACGATCACACACTGGGTAGGGCATGCCACGAATGAGGTGATGAGCTCGAGATGAGTTAGAGGCGTATGAGCCTCATCTAAGATTTCCCAGAATTTTCTTTCCCTCCGAAAGGTGTTTCTTATTTGCGCATCTCGAGCGCTAAAAGCAGAAATTACCGTTGCTGTTCGCCGATCCTATGTTTACGGAACCATCCCAATGAAAGACGTCCTTCACAGTTCAGCGAGACATCGCCAACTGGAAATATCCCATAATCCGAACAAAGAAGCTTTTTCTTCATCCGTACCTGCTGCTTGGGAAAGAAGAGCAGCTTTCAGTCGGTCACTTAGGGAAAAGTATTGCTCCACGCTTTTTTTTTTTTTTGCAAGCAAGTGGGGGTGGCTGCTTGAGCCAGACGAATGGAGTCGAACGAGGACTCTGGATCATCACGTTAAGGGGGTCAAAAGGGACGAATAATGAGTAGGAATCGGATTTTTATGGTGATGTTCTTGTTGAGTTTCCTTGTCTTGAAAGTTGATGACGTGACAGCGTTTTTCTTCAGGAACAAATTCGCAAAGCCTTATAGTGCTTATTAAAGCACGTTTTAACGTTTTGGAATATATCCAGATTTCAAGGGGAGACGACCAATCTGCATATTACAGCGTGATCATAATTGAGCACGTTTCGCTTAATGCCCCTTTCGTATCGAGCTCCGACGGAGCTCGTGTACCCGTGGGTGGGTCTGGGATGCGAGTCGCCGGGGTCGTGGAGTACCAATTGCATTCCAGATTCCAGCCAGTTAATGCAAGCCAGCGTCGGAATGGATCGAGAAAGGCGAAAGTGACGCCATAATTCCAGTTATTAATAACTCGAATAGCAAACGGAAAATGACGAGAAGACCCAGCTGAGATGTACCTAGTATGGTACCCAGTATGCACCTAGTATGTACCTAATATGTACCTAGTAGCTTCTTACAAAAACGTCCTCGAGCCACTTAGGTGATATGCGCTGGGGGCGGATCTCCTGGCGCTTTCTCTCTACTCTGGACATGAAGGCATAAATTATACATGTCAGCGAGAATCACCGCTGAATCCTTTATCTTTTTTATGGAGTATATTAAAGCTGAATATAACAAGGTGGCATCGCAAATATTCTTGGGGTATTTCAGACATCAAAAATCCTATCCCTACTAATGAGGAACCGGATTACGAGATTCTTCTGGGATTAGCTTTGATCAAGTGGAACAAACTCGTCAGGAATCCGTTTCCTTCCATAGCTCGCCGAAGTCGCGAATTTTTTTTTCCTCCGGCTAGATAATTGGCTTAATGAGCAGGCGAAAGTTTCCACGCTCCATTGCAAAGTGGATGCATTCCATGCTCAATGCGGATTCCGTGCGTGGATGCTGCCCACTCCCTTTTCCATCTCTTTCATCCTATTGTTTAGGAATATACTTGCAGTATACCTGTTAACGAGTATTGATGTCTGAATTGTTTGTGTTCCTGGGGGCTGGCTGATGCCCTTCTTTCACCCGACGAGAAATTTACGCCGTAATGCCCTGCCTAATGAGCCCCAGTCGTGTCGATGGAGCCCAGCGACGAGTAAACACTGCCGCCTTGTTATCGGAGTGGCCAAAAAAGCCCATAACCGGATGCTGCGAAGACGCGTCTCCGACTCTGTTGCAGGACGTTTGACAGGTCCCTGCCTCAGGACCCGACCCGAGCCTGCAGGAGACGAAGGACGATGAAGGGCGAACTCCGCAACATCTGCAAGCATGAGCCTCATTTGATCGCCAAAATGCGGGACGGCGCCATTCAGGCTCACGCGGAGTGCCAGCACCAGTTTCGCTTTCGACGCTGGAACTGCACAGCCACCCGGAAGAGCCTGCGGCGGGTTCTGCAGCGCGGTATGTCCACGATCTCCTCGCGTTTCGAGACTCGGACGAAAACGGTGAATTTTCACGCTGGTACTTGCAGATACGCGAGAGACGGGGTTCGTCCACGCCATTACGTCGGCGGGAGTGACGCACGCCGTCACGAAAGCCTGTACGAACGGCGAGCTCTTGGATTGCACGTGTGACAATTTACAAGGTGAGAGAGAATTGTGGCCCTCATTCTCGATGACACGATATTCCAATGTGTGCATAAACACGGCCGTCTCGAGCAGCGGAGGAATGTTTGTTTCCTCTGGAATTTCCCTTTCCCGGATATTCATTCCTTCATTTCCTTCCCCCAGCCGTCATGAATCCCTTCCATATTTCACGGTACAGTACTCCTCTGTACCGAACTGCGACTCATCCAGTCCTCATAAAAGGTAGGTGGATCCGGGATTCCCTTCATCGACGCACTCCCTCACCTGCTAAGTGTTTGCAGAGAAGCTTAAATAAACGTTGCAGAAGGAAGTCCCCATTTCTGTGGCGTACACTGACGAGGGCAACGGGTTTTTCCTTCGATGTCATATAAATCTCGAACGGTTGCTGCTCGCTCAGTGATATATCATGCATGTACTGGCTTGAGTACTGACATGATGTGTCACATTTTCAGGGTTACTCCCATGTAAGTAGGATTGTCCCGATATCGATATCGACTTGTTTCCGAAGCACCTGCAAAGTGGTTTGGCCTGGTTGCGGAACTCCATGTCAGTGATGCTCACGTGAAAGAACGTCGAAGCCTCTAAAATAAACCTATATTGTGCATAAAATCCCTAAAAAGAAAAATTTTGCAATCCTGCATTTGATAAATGTTTTTTTTTCTGATCAGTCAAAATGGGATTCCCCAAGGGGAACGAGATGGCATGAGGTCAGATGTCCTTTTGCGTCATCCAATGGATGAAGTCATTGCTTAACTTGGAAAGGGAATGATGTCACTCGATAGTTGTCTTTGGCATCTCTTCTTTGGAATCGTGCGAGACAACAAATATGACGATACAGAGTTTCGTCTAGGCTGAAGAAACAAAGACCCTACGCTGTGGAATTTTTAGAGTCGCATGGGAGATACTTGACTTTCTCATGAATGAACTCGAATGAATGACGGACTGTATGTTGCAGACCAGATGACGAATGCCCACTGGCACTGGCATGGATGTAGCGACAACGTCCGCTACGGATACACGAAAGCCAAGCAGTTCATGGATGGCCGCTACCGGCGTCGGAGCGATTCCAAGACCAACGTCAAACTGCATAACTACGAGGCCGGCAGAGTCGTCAGTTTCCTCGCCTTTCTCCTCTGTGACGACACTGCTTTCTCTGTCGAGACGAGCATGCACCCTTTCCCCTACAGAGCATCACCCATAACATGAAGAAGGAGTGCAAATGTCACGGGCTGTCGGGTTCCTGTTCCACGAAGACCTGCTGGATGAGGATGCCCACGCTGAGGGAGGTCGGGAACATGCTGAAGAGGCGCTTCGACGGGGCCGCCAAAGTGATCCCAGCCAACGATGGGACCTCGGTCTTACCCTCCGGTCCCACCATCAAACCCCCGACGACCGAAGACATCATCTACATGGAGGAATCTCCCGACTTCTGCTCGTTCAACGGGAGCACGGGATCGTTGGGCACCGAGGGGAGAGTCTGTCATCGGGGTTCCCCCGATGTCGATGGGTGCGATCTCATGTGTTGCGGACGGGGCTATGCCACCATCATCCAGTGGAAGCGGGAGAACTGTCACTGCGAGTTTCGGTGGTGCTGCGACGTCACGTGCAAGTCCTGCATCAAAGAAGAAGAAATCAATATCTGTAGGTGACTTCGTGAAAGGCGTTTCCGTGAACCGATCCGAAGGGTATTGCCCGCGCTTCAAACCTTCCCCAGCTCATCCTGACATCCGTAACAACTCTACACTCCTTTAAATAACGGAACATTCATCGAAGTAACCAGAAATGAAAACCCCCCTTCTGTCATATTGAAGCTGTATGCATATTCTCGCGTCTTTCTTCGGCTTTGTTCTGTTGGTTTAAGCAGTCTTGGGCAGCTACTAATACACTTCTGTCATATTGGATGTCCAGAAGTCGCTACACAAAGCTAATTGTGAGAATCGGAGTGATCATAACTTGAGTGCATACTTCATGTTAAGATACCCATCTCTGCATTTCGGCACGACACCAACTCCTGTCTTTTTCTATTTCATTTCAATTCAGGCTGGTATTCGAACGGGAAAAAGATTTTGAACGCAAGCCGCACGAATGGTCAGATCGTCATATTGCGAAAGCTGTACGTTTAATATGGCGACATTATGAACACCTTGTAACTTGAAACGCTTATTGGTACGAGTTGAGTGAATTGTGATGCATAGGTTTTCTTTCGGTTTGATTGATGGAATCGGTTCGAAGGGCGTAAACTTTTTCTGTCAAATCCCGGGGAGTGATGATACGAACAAAGTGATTGAATTTTGTACTGAAGAGTAAACAGATGCATTCATCCCTTTTAACCCGCCTTGTTACTCGCGTCGCTCGTTGAAATGCGACCATATTCGAATCCGTGCAGTCGCGGAAAAGAGAAGATATGTTCTGCAAGGCGAAGGTGGCGAACCCTCCGTGCCCGTTGGAGAAAAGAATTGAAGCAACCCGGTTTGAGATGCATGCCATGCAGAGACCACGTGACCTCAGGCCACGTGACCTCTGCATGACGTGCGCATCACTCGGAAACGGAAGGAAGGGGCGATCGGCCCAGAATGGACGACAATCCTCTCTCGATCGGGAAGCGAATCACGGATTCGTTAGCGGGATTCTTGCGCCTGATGGAACGTGTGCACCTGTTTCTGGTTTCTGCTCTGGAGATTTTTTTGTGCCATTGTGTCCATTATCGAAACTCTAGCCTTTCGCAGGGTGGGGGATAGTCGAGGAATGTCTGGAACTGAAACCAAGATGATGACGCCGTGGCATGGTACAAGCCATCCTGAGGAACTTCACCGGGGAATTTCACATCTCTTGATTTAAGGAAAGTTTGTCGCCACTTTATTCAGCAGAGAAAATATTCCTGGAGAAAAATTCTGTAGAGACCTGCAGAAAATGTTTCACCTTCCGAGATATCTTTTTCAAGACAGCAGGAGGATCGTCCAAAATTACATAAACAGAGGCGAGGTAAAAAAAAAAAAAAATTGACCAGAATTTCTTCATTCAGGATAATTGGACCACGGAATAAGTAGTTTGCTAACATGGTTCAGATAGCATCTATTGGTACTTAAAAAAAAAGAACTGGTTGCGTAATACAAAAATGGGACTACTCATCACTAGAAAGGCGCACTTTCTTTTCTTATCGCTCAAACAAGAAAAAAAGGACAAAAAAAAAACAAAAACAAAAGGAAAAAGGGTGAGAGGGTCCATTCTTCTTTTCTCTTTTGGTAACAGTTAGATACATAGTAATAGCTTAGTGAGTTGGCACTATCTCTGTCTATCACTCTTGGCACTATTTTCTTTCCTTCACCTTATGCTCCTACAAGCTTATTTCAATCTATGATTATTTCGATCTATGAATAGGATTCTTAGAACATATATTTCTCTGAGATTACGTTTAAGATTAGCTTAGAGATAATCTACCCACGTGAATGGCTCGCGCTTTGATCTTTGGGCTTCCTGCATACCAATGCCTCCGTATATCTGTAGAACTTTTGTCAATAAACAGGAAAACGAAGTACCCTCTACGAAGATATACACACGTGACATCGAAAGTTTACGTTGGCAAAGACACCCACTTATAACACCAGGCCCACAGACTTTCGTCTGTCGTCACTCCATCGACATGAATACTTTGATGCCTGCAGCCGCAATGCGCAGACTCCCCCCGACTCGTCCCCCTTCCTCTCACTTTCGAGAAAGGCGAAACGAGTGAAACGGCGATCGTCGTCCAGCGACGGGACGGGCGGGGGTCGTCTCTGCTCCACGCGGATTCCAGGTTCCTCGCCTGTGCTGGACTCAATCTGAATCTAAGATTATGCCGACCTTATAGCCGTCATTCGGCACGTTGAAAGATCGCTTCTGGATTAGATTAAGTTTAGCAGAGGCCCCAGGCCCCAGGTGCTGGCTATCGCATTCTGATGCAAGGAGTGGTTAGCCATCATTCCATTCTTCTGGTGTAACGGGATTCTGTTTTCTCGGCTTCTCGGGCACGATCAATCACTAAACAGGTCGTCTCCTGATAGAAGTCATGCAATCCGGGAAAATCCACAGATTTTCCAAGAATCCAAGGACGGCCGTGACAGACTGACGATGCTCGCGGAATCCCAACGCGGACGGAGGGGGAAGACGGCGATTCCGCGAAACTTCCGGCAGGAATGGACGACGCACCCTGACGTTCGCAACAGGGATGCCAGATTTCGGATCGCCTCTCGGGGACTCGCGAAACGGGACGGAATTCCTCTGTTCGTTTCGTCGACTGCTTCCCCGCGAACGTGACTTTCGCGGGTCATTATGCCACGAAAAGAATGGGTGCCTGTAGGGGAGGTTCTTGACCCCCTTTCCAAAATGTGCTATTTCGTGATGTATCAACATATCTCTAACGTTGAAAGCCAGGAAAGAGGGGTCCTTATGTCAGTTATGCAAAAATGCACCACTCTGTTTTGTTTAGTCTCGAAACTCTTCCGTCATTACTCATCATGCTAATAGTGACGGTATTCATGGCCCACACCAACCATAATTCACAAAATCGGAAGTTGGCACCATTATAGTGATATACCTGTATATTATACCTGTAATATATTTTAACATTTGGAGATTCCTTTGTTTCAACTAGAAAGTATGAGAAGAGGGATAAGCAAAAACTTAGAAAGCTTTACATAGTTGGACAGAGCCAGGAGAACGCTACTTCCCGGCATAATTGTGTTTAATTAAGAACTTAGATCAAACTAATAAACATAATTTAAATACATCATTTTCCCCTGAGCTTCAAAAAATGCTGGAAAATCTGCAGGCAGAAACTAGGTTTCCTTATAAGCAAATATACCGGGTGAGGCAAAAAAAAAAGCCGCGCCCCTATTTGACAATCGTCGGAGTTCGTGAGATAGCAGATGGCACAGCAAAGTTTTTTCATGCAACGACTTCTACGCATCCTTTAAAGGCCCTAAAATTATTTTTCATTCTTCTCCAGCTATTTTAGCACACGAACGATTGCGCAAAATAACTGGAGTTTTGTTTTTGCCCTCGGAAACGTGTGGGCTGCAGAGTGGTTCATAGATCCTCCGTCTTTCCACGAAAACGATGCTCTTCGCGAAATTATGCAATTAGAATTATGCTATCATATCCTGGTAAGAGACGAAAGAAACGTGTGCGGAAGACTAAAACGAGGCAGAACGGAAGGAAACCGCCGTTGTTTCTCGCGAAGATCATTCCTTGGAAGCAAAACTCCCGTCTGAAAATTGCGAAGTAAGAGGCGGCGGATTTTTTTTTTTAAGTGCAAAGA
The DNA here is from genome assembly GCA_905338385.1 of Darwinula stevensoni. NCBI lineage: Eukaryota > Metazoa > Arthropoda > Ostracoda > Podocopida > Darwinulidae > Darwinula > Darwinula stevensoni. Next base: position 73,761 of record CAJPEV010000314.1, on the reverse strand, counting down.
AAAAAAAACATGTTGGAAAGAATTTCCAGCGGAGCAGGTCCTCTCAGAGGTCCTCCCGTCGCCGTCCAGGTGCAAACACAGAAATTCCAATTGCTTCTGTAAAATCCCTCCTGTGCTAAAAACGGCTAGAGCTGAACAAGCCAAAATTGTAGGATTTTCAAAGGGCGGAGAGACGTACGTACGAAAGCAACTTCGTTGTGCTAGCTTCCGTTCCACAAACGTTCAAAGAGCGGCGCGTTTTTTTTTTTTTTTTTTTTTTTTTTTTCCTTTTTTTTTATTGTNGTTCCACAAACGTTCAAAGGGCGGGGCGTTTTTTTTTTTTTTTTTTTTTTTTTCCTCACCTGTATATGAATCGTTAGGGTTAATAATACATTCCTACATATAAAAAATGAAGACGTTCGGCAGAAAGCAGAACACTTTCTGCATAACAATGGTACGCCTCGCGTCTTCATTTTTATTGTTATAGAGATGAGCTATCTACCCTAATATATGTGCATATTTTTATTTCTGAGAGCACAGACTTTCTGCCTGTAATTTTTCTCGAGTTCTTTGAGTCCGTGGAAGAAAAAAAGTTTTATTCATTTAGAGCTAATGACACTTAATTAATTAATTGCACCTAATTAACTAAGCTGGAAAATACAGTTCTTTTAGTTCCATCGAACCATGCATAGCTCCATAAAGATTTACTCATCCCGTTTATTATTCTCGAATGTTGCGATCATTAGTATATAAGAAATATGTGCAGGGAGAAGGCAAAAAGTTGCAGTACCACTTGAGCTCCATCTGGTACCAAGTTGTAAGTCGGCAAAGTAAAAGAGATGCCTTGAAAGTTTTTTTCCATAAAAAAAAAATTAGCGGTACCAGATGGCGCAGCATCTGAAACAATCATGCAAAAACCCTTCTAAAAAGAAGAAACCTCTAAAAAAAAAAAAAAGTGGGATTTTAGAAAGAATTACTGCATGCCCCCTAGAAGCACCTTCAAGGTTGAGAGCCTCTGAACTTGTCGTTCGATTTTTGAAGACTATGTATGTGGCGTGTCATCTCCCAGAAACTTTTTTTAAACTTGCCCTTCTATTTTTTCCTTTGTTTCTCCGATATCGGGGTCGACTCCCCACCCTTATGGCGTACATCCTTTACTATAATTCTTTAACCAATCACAGCGGAATTTGGCGTATTAGCGCAGAATGCGTAACTCATTACGCCGAGGTACCAAGAGTGGAAAAGGCAAGGTTAGCGAGCCTATATATTGCAATGGGGAGAGCGATGACATGCCTCTGTTTTTTTCTTCTAACCCCCCCCCCCCCCCAAATAACTCGGCTGACATTGAGAACGAAATGCGGACGATGGTGAAACGGGGAGCAAGGGAATTCAATCCAAATATTTTTTCGGTCAGGTGTGTTGCTTGCGACAACTCGTTCTCCACGCCAGTATAGTCAGTATCCTGAATGCCTTGTGCAGCGGCATTGCCTGCTCGCCGGAGGACCGCCATAAAAGGAATTGGCACTTGTCGACTGAGTCGATAGAAGACTCCAAAAATGAAATTTCAAGGATAGAGGGATGTGAGGGCAGGCCATAAAGCATTTGTCAAACAAAAATTCCCCTCCAACATTATTGGTCTCATTTATCATCATCGGCAGTGACACTCGTCATACGAACCTCATTACCCTTTGACTCTTTGAGAGTCCCCCGCGTGCACAAGGATTCAGGATATCGACTATACCAGATTGCGATCGACCTGTTGCATTCCTCCAACCGAGGTGTCGACGTCCGTTAGTCGGTGTCGGTCGTTCTCGTCGTTTTCAAGTTCCGAGGAGCGAAGTAGAAGGCATGAAGCAAATAGAAGGCATGAAATATTTCATGCCCTCTATTTCGATTCGGTTGTTGACTCGGATTTGTACCGCTGAGCTGATCGAGCCTCACTTTTGTTATCCCTTCTTCTCAATGTCGCAAGATCCAGAACAAGGCGGGATCCGCTTGCGATGATATATGGCTTTCGAAAGCCGTCCTTCGGCCTACAGGTTTGCCTCGTGACAGTGAAAGCACAGCAGATGGACTTCCTTCAAAATAATCAGACTTTATTACATGCCTCATTCATTGCATCCACTCGTCCAACGAAATGAAAAAAAAAAGTCACAGCCTCGAGAGTCATTTATGCCCTGCTTGAGAAAGACTCTGAAACCAGAGTGACAACTCTTCCGAGCACTTGTACTGTACTGTACACAACAAAAACAAAAACTCAGTCACGCATGCAAAGCACACACTTTCGACCTTTTCAACGCGAAACTGCCAAGACACACTGAGAAAAATGTCTTATCACAATCGATGGCCACTGGGGGCTTCGCAATGTGGACAGCAAAGTCTTCTCTCGTGAAGAACAAGCAATCCACGTAAAGATCTTTCCTTCGATCATAGCAGAAATGGCAAGCCTTCGTGGTGTTGCCACTGAACAGGACGGATTCATAAAGTACCTGGCACTTCCATTGCCTGCACTGTCGCCGAACACTATTTCTAAATCATTTTTCCAGTATGTGACATTAAATCCAAACTCTCATGATATATTATGTGAATTTTGTTCGCACCCTCTCTTCCAAAAATTCACATGAAAAAAATTGCAGAAAATAGGTGTCCGGGGAAGGGCAAGTCATTTCAGCAGTGGCTAATGCCTCCTTTCCGAATAACGCAAAAAAATATGATACAAGGAAAAGAGGGAGGCCCTCCGAGTAAGCGTCTTGAAGAAGTAAGCGTGAGAGAGGAGAGCATCTCTCGTGGAAAAAGAGTCAATAAAATCACTCGAGGAATGGAGAAGGTATAGAGACCTTACATTGCCCAAGGAATCTGACTAGCATCGCAGCAGGTTTCCATCTTCACTGGGGATGACTGTGCCCCTGGCCTAACGAGTGTCAGAGACAAGTGTGCACGGTCCTCAACGTCCGGCAAACCTGGCATTCCACGTCACAGCACCAGCGGAAGGTGCAGTTGCACCGCTCCTTCTCCTCCATGATCGTGGATTTGAACCCCCGGCCGCAGCACATCAACTCGCAGCCGTCCATGCCGAACGAGGTGGCATTGCAGTTCCGACCGCGGGTCCCTGGGATGGCCAGGCGTTTGTTTTTGTCACAAAAGTTCGGGCTTGCCTCGTAATAGACCAAATCCTTCTTTCCGGGAGGCTTGTGACTCGGGTCGTAGCTCTGGAGCCGGAAATTGTACTTGCCCCCTCCACCTCGCCGCCTTCTCATGTGGGCCCTCATATTTCCTGCGTTCGATGCCAGGATTCTGGAGGCTCCATCGAACCTTTCTCGAAGATTGTCACCCACTTTCCTGAAACTGGGAAGCCTCATCCAGCAAGTCTTCACGGTGCAAGATCCGGACATCCCGTGGCACTTGCATTCCTGTTGCATTTCTGAGGACACGTGCTAAAATAGGAAAAAGTAACAGCAACTGGGGTCAAAATATGTCATTCAGGAAAGCAGAGAAAGGATGGCGACACAAATAGTTTCAAAGTCACATTCAGCGTTTCTTGTTCTTCCCATATGTGATATGGAGGGAATGAGTCGCCATATTTCGCATCTAAAGTTACAGTCATAAAGATACTGAACCAATTTGTTTTACCCCAGTGACTGTTGCGGGAAGCAGTTTGATTATGAACATGAGAAGTTAAGAATGGTTTTCAAAATGCTTTAATATTTTCTTTTGTATTCCTCAGGGCTCCTAAGAAAAAGAAAGGAGACAGTGGATTGAAGGTCTGCTTCAGTTTTCGGCTTCTACGGAGCGCTATTCATTTTGTCTTGGGCGATTAACGAAGTAGCAAACGAAAGAAAGGACGGATTCTCGGTGGAAGAATTGAAAATATTTTCATTTAATGCATAACTTCAGGTAGAACTTCTCCCTTCTTCTCCCAGTTTAAATGAAACATGGTCATCGGATTTCGTGGAAATGCCATGACATCACCGACCTAGCAAGTCAGAGAGTGCGTGTGCTCTCGTCCTACGTAGCCCCATTTCCTGGAAAGTTTGAGGCATGTGAAGAGAAGAATCAGGATCGCAGCGAACCAGGAAGATATTACTGTACAAAGACCTGATCGAAGACGGAAAGGCCACCTCGAGGCCTGCTTGGTCAAGGGAACAGGACTACAAATCATGTGGTTCTTGCCAGAAGTGGGAGAGTTGGAATGAAAATGAAGGAGACAGCACCATAAATCATGAGAAGGGGGACATATGCAAGGAATGTCACGTGGAGCTGTGAAAATCTGAAGCTGCCCAGGCATGCGATATAGGGACCAGAAGCTAATCTACGAGACCTCTTCACACATGTCCTTCTACGGGATTCCTCCTAGTTTCCCAGCGGTCATGGAGAGGCATTGCTGAGATATTTCAGATGGGAGCCCTCTCGGTCTCCCACGCATCATCAATGACCAGTTCCCTTCCCATCCCATCCCTCCCCTTGTCTTGACTCGTCTTGTCTTGCCCTTCTATCGCTGGAATTAATTATACTGACCCCGCAGCACATTGCTGATTAGATTTCGCATTCCTTGGGGACCCTGTACCACAACTTGTCAGCGATCGCTAGATCATTATCGCTACCGTAGGCCGTAACGGCCCCCCACCCCTCCCCTCATTGGAGAATTATCCTGCAAATAAGGAAGACATTCCTTGGGACTCCCTAACATCGATAACAGAAAACCAACTTTACATGAGCCTATTAAGAGACCGGAGACCGAAAGAAGTAAAAGGAAAGAGGGGAAGGCTTTGCGATGAGGGAAGATCAGGAACAATAGCCTACCCTTATGTGTGTGGGGCCTAGAGACCCGAGCTTATGCTCAGTGAGGGGAAGAGAGAGAGAAAGAGGAGAGCGGGAGAGAGACCTCCAGTCATTTACCTGCTTCTCATTAATAATGGCAGGTGAGGTGGGCAAGCATTCCATTTCACTTATTAGAAGTTATAGATCTTTGGGTCGGGCGGCGGGCGCATTATGGTGGTCCCGAGACCTCATCTCGCCCCAGGCGCCGATGAAAACATCCCAACTTCAACTCATAATTGTGCTCAACTATGCAAAAGAGGCAGGAAGCCACGCCATTACTCACAGCCGCCCAGACGTTCTATGGAAAGCTTTTCGCATAAATGAAGCTGTCCTTCGCTCGCCCGAGAGTCCGGTCGGTCGTCGTGCCTTCATATGCATCCCGAAATGAATGAGGCTTCCCCCTCCCGACAGTTGGAATCGGGGACCCAAAACATCAAGAATGACGAACCAAGAATGGAGACGTAATGGAGGGTGGAAGACCCTTCAAGGAACAAAGGAGCTCCATCACGGTCGATATCTGTTAATACAGACTTCGGAATGAGGGGGTCCCACGCATGGGATACCATTTGCGGGACTTCCCTTTATGAAGATATGCCTCCAGGGTTTTCAGAGCCATCAGCATAGCTGAACAGCCATTTTGTAATCTATTTTATAGCTTTATTTATGGAATATCTTTGTGTTGTTTTAAGGAGGGCATGGATCCTTGGCCCACACCAGGAAGACGTTGGTGGTCAAATCGAGCTCCCGATTTGTGCGTGAACGAACAGGACGGGGAAGGCGAGGAAGAAAAAACAACCGTGCTGAAAAGGGAAGAGAGGAAAGAAGGGGCCTTCGCTGGCAAAGACATGCATCTCTGTCAGAGAGGTTATTTTTATCAATTTCTACGGTTCTCACTCTCCGCAACGCCTCTGGTGGTCAGCCTGGCGCAGCACCTGTCTCAGGAACGCCGATTTCATTTTCAACGTGTTGAGGGTGCCGGTAATTGCAGTTTTATCAACACTTAAGTGAGGGGTTTTCCCCTCGCACTATTTCTCATTAGTGTCGGAAGGATTCTGGCTCATCATCGAGTAATCATGAGCCAATACAGAATGCCAAAATTACAGTTTCTCGTGTTTTAATGGGGATCCTTTTGCCAGCGGGGGTCCACACTCCAGCCGGGAGAGAGAAAAATATAGACATCATGGTGTGTTCTTTCGCCCCAAGCTGTCCGGGCATAAATTGTGCTTCGGCCTGACCATTCAACGTCGGGAGATCCCTGGTCCGCTCGGGTCGGTTACTGGGATTTATGGACTGCAAGAATGCCTTGTGATCCACCATAATAAGCACTTCCCTTTGTCATCACTGTTGATAGAGATGTTCCCGGCCACCCGTGCAAAAGAATGAATGAAAGGCTGCACGATGGACCATTCGGCGCTTAATCTCTCCCGATTGTATTTGGGTATTTGGGTCAAGAACAAGGGCAGGGAAGAATCGGTCGGGATCGGCATGCTCTGTTGATGGCAAGACAAAAGGGGCCCCGACTTGTGTATAAAAAAAAAACTGCAATACGCGGCTGCTCTCTGTGTGCGTATTTGCCCGCCCACCTTCCTCTTTGGCTCTTGTGTCACTCATACCTTTCCACCAGCCTGTGACATCCTGGCCTCAACCCCCTCTACCGCACGCAATGAATCCGCCTGCTTTTAGAAGCCCATAAACAGAGGAGAGACAGAGGGAGAAAGGGGGGGGGAGGGATGTAATTGCACACAGGTGCATGGTATGTAGCACACTTACCAACCTCCCGGCGTCATTGTTGTGGATGTTCATCATGGCCCGAAGATCCCTGCCCTTTTCGCCGGCATCCACGAAGAGCCGCGAGAATTTGTCACCGAACTGTATGTTGTCGGAGCAGCCTCCCCATTCCCAGTCCAATCCCGGCGGACTTCTCTGTAGGGCGAAAAAAGAGAAATGGCATCGGTCATCCATGCGTCCCTCAGAATCCCACGAATGCGTCGATGCGAGACAGCCAACAAGTCACTTACCCTTCTGTAGTCGCAGGTGCACGTTTTGATGTGACCTGCACTGCAAGCTCGAGCCACGGAGTGGGTCACCCCGGCAGAGGTGATGGCGTACACGAAGGCAGTCTCCCTGCAGCCTGGAACAAAAAAAAAAATTAGGTTCTTGAGAAGGGCAGGCCCAGAGGATCGAGGAAGTTTGCATCCAGTAAAAGCTTCTCTTGCAAGTACGTTCTCAGACAGTCCGGAAGATTGCGAGATGCAAGAGGATCCCCCGATTTTTAACGGAGCAGGGCTGCTTTCACTTAAGTCGTTGTCCACACCCGCAACGTCGCATGCAAGGCCTTAGAAGCAAATCCAGCAGGCAAACACTCAACTTCATTGTTTGGGTTATGCGTAATTTTTGCCTATCGGCAAGATCTCCTGCATCCCTTCTCGGAAAAAAAGAAACGTTTTCCCGCACGGTGAGTCTTCGGATATTCCGCGGATCGGATGCGTATCTACGGAGACTGCATACACGGTCTGCCGTCTGTTGACGAAAGAGGCACTCTGTGTCGTCGTGTTTACCCGGCCTGCTACGAGGGAAGACCAGCTCGTGCTGGCGGCATTCCGCGGAAAATTCCCCTCGGTAAAACAATGACGAGTCAAATGATCCTCTGTTGAAACAGTGACCGAAAAAGCTAAAGAAGAAACACGGTGGAAACGTTTGTTGCGGATTCTTCGAGGTTCGGGTTTCCTCCGACGACTCTCGAGGGACTCGAAAACAAACCTCGAGAAATGAGTAAAAAGTCGAAGGGTGGGCCGTACGCGATCCCGGCAAATGGCCGTGAAAAGGACGCATCGATTCGGCTCGGAGCGTGAGAAAGTCCAGGGTTCGGCATTTAGCGAGTGGCCGTCATATACGGCGGGAATGGATCCATAAAAAAAAACACGTCGTGGGGCCTCCGGATACCAGATTTCTTACCCTCATTGTCGGCCGCGGCGAGTGCTATTAACGGCTCGGAGAAGTAAATACAATGAATTTGAGCGGGAAGAATGGGGGGGTAAGGGGGAGGGGGGCAAGGGGGGCGGGGGGGGGGGGGGGGGGGGGGCCCCCCCCACGGGGTGGGGGGGGGGGGGGGGGGGGGGGGGGGGGGGGGGAGGCATCCTCATCGCGGGCCGCGCATCGTGCACCGTGGACCCAGCAGGGTGCCACCCGTGGTGCCACCCGCACTCTAATTATCATGACTCTTCCAGTCGTAAAAAATAAACTCGTCGATGCCGGCTCCGGCTCCGCCGATAATCATTGTCATAATATTGATATCCAGATAATACCCGCCTTTGACTTCATCCGGAAACCGACTCGGGGGATCTCAACAATTTCGCGCGCTGTGCAAGGGTCATCATGTCGTTTTAATAGTGTTTCTGGTCAAAACTCGATTTTATAATCATAATTTTATGTTCAAAACTCCCTTTTCTTGTCTAAATTCCATCGGTGTCGAACAGATGTGAGCCTAAGCTTCATAGATGCGTTGACTGCAAGTGCATGCCCGCGCTGGGCTCGATTGCGCTGCGAAGTTGGCTACGCATGTATCATGGATGTTTCATCTCTAATTTAAACCCCGAAGGCCAGTGCGGCCTAAATAGCGAAAGAAAGCATAGCGAAATTTTTATTTTCTTGCTCAACATCGAGCGCTGAACTCATCGTAATGATCATCGTGGAGGGTCGAGACGAGGCAAAGAGAGGAGTCAAAAAGACCGTGAGAACGCGAATATGCCGAGAGAAAACACGACAGAACACGACAGGGTCTCGACCGGCCGAAAACGTAGGAACCGTGCACGGGCTGCAGAAGCCACTGCCGAATGCGGAGGTCAAAGGAGACCCACGCGGATCCTCGGGGCTGAATGCCTCTGCTTCTCGCTAATTAAAAGTCGTCGGCGGACGAGTGGCGCGTCTCATCTTCGGGTTTTCTGTGCCGGTTTCGATCCTGTCGTGGTTTTGTGTCGGCTCGCCCTGCAAGACGCGGGAGCCGGCCGGAATTCACGCCCGGGTTCGAAAGTAAAAGCTGCTGGATTTCTCAAAGAGATCCAGCCGGATTTTTCCGCATCGAAACAACCTTGACGGCGTCAACAGCATCGTGACCGGTCGCCAGGGAGACAGGGCGCATCGTTTGTCATCGTCTTTCGCGTCGCAGATGCGAGTGAACAAATAATATTTAAAAAAGCAGCCTCTCCGGGGAGAAACCGATCGGGTACCTTTGTCGACGATCTTCCCGAACAGGTACTTCCCCCGCAAGTTGATGAAGGTGGGGCAATCCCACCGCCTGTCTCGAAACTGGTGCTTGCACTCGCTGACGGCCGTCTTGGCACCCTTGGCGACGGCCATCAGCACTCCCGGGTTCTCGTCCATGAGGCGGCGCTGCCTTCGCCTCAGGGTCGCGTAGACGGCGGGCTCCAGGAAGCCTCTTTGCAGCGCGTGGACTCGAAGGGAGTTCGACAGCTCTCCTGCTTTGGCCACGTTGGCGATTCCCCTGTAATGAAATAAAAAAAGAAAATGACGTGCTTTGTTTTTTACTTTCCGCCTTTGCCATTAGAGCGTTTTGTGGGTGGTTGCGTTTTTTTGAATATGACTTTCCGATACGACTTCGGTAAAATGAGCTATTTCTGTTCCTTCGTGTAGGATTTCGGGATCGATTGCCCATAATATTCCTTCAAGGTCGAAATTCCAAGCCTAATTTTATAACCTTCGTTAATATTCCATCAGCTCTCGGGTTTTTCTCGTAGTACTCATTTACGGGGAAGCTATTATTGCATTAATCTCACTAAAAAGATGCGGTCTTCATTATGGAAGGCAGGCCCTTATGGCCGTCTTCCGAAGAGGCTTCGGGGCATAAATATTGATTGCTTTGCCACTCTTCTCGGAACGCGAAGGCACCGGTTCCCTTCGAGAAGAAGAAACGAAAGATTCGAGACAGAGGAGAGAGAGAGGAATTCGCACGTTCGTGCGAGGAACGGAAGTCTATCATACGTAATGGCGCACCAGCGTTCTTCTCGAGGGATGACAATCGAATTTACATTTTACGATATCAAAAAATTCCTGGGGGCCGCGAGGCGTTGGAGGAGGGTAGGGTCGCGGGAGAGCCCCAAGGCGAGGGGGCCCACTCCATGCATTAGTGACAATGCGATTCCATTCTCGGAATGGGGACGAGAGAAGAGAGAGAGAAAGAGAGAGAGAAGAGAGAGAAGATCTTCGTCGTGGAATGTCAGTCATCTCGAAATAATCGTGCAGGTGGTGTTATGCGAATATATTCTAGGATCTGAATCTGTCCGCGAGCTCTATGGGAGTGTTTCTAACCCTAATGGACAGACTCGAAGGTCGTCGCTTGGAAACTGGCTCAACGATATGCGGCTCGGGGCCTTTTCGCTCTCGGTCCCTCTATCTCGGGGCTTCTTCGATGGCGATCAGACGGATCAAGCTTTTTTTCCCACACACTTTTTCGTGCATTCCGGAAGTCCTTTCCCCTTGGGGGACTTTGTATTATAGAGAATAACTTGGCTGAGAGATTGAACAGAAAAATTTTCAACTCAATTCTTGCGACTCGAACTGGGAGAAAAGGTCGAAAATGTCGGAGGAAAAACCGAGCAGGAAAGTTGACAAAAAAAATTGACAGCTTCCAATTTTTGGGAAGTTATCGTTTGCCGTTTCCACTCATTAATCTGATGCATTTTGCGACGCTCTGCAAAATGTCTCAAATCAAACAGCTGAGATTCAAACAGCTTAAAAGTGAACTAGTATTTCTGGAAATTTTATTTTTTCCAAATCTTCAGCTTCAAAATTTCATGGCTTACATTATATAAGCAAGCTATTTGATCTGAAAGCTTGCAGTGTGCGAAACATTAGCATGGCAAAACAGAACAAAACTCGATTTTCGAAGTCGGCCCCTTTTAGCTGCTTTTCTGTATGAAGTCGCCGCATTGTGGACGATAAGAAGCGACACCAAACGATCGGCGGAAGCTGGAAATAAAAGGTGAGGATGGGCATCTGGCCACGATAGCTCGCGAATTCGCAGCACTCCTATTCCGTGATCTGGCTGACATCCTCATCCCACGAGGGATGGACGCGGCTGACATCCTCATCCCGGGATGAGGATGGACGACGCGCCCGCCGAACGAGGCGGGGGGGTGGGAAAGTTGGGGGGGGGGGGGGGGGGGGGGGGGGGGGGGNGGGGGGGGGGGGGGGGGGGGGGGGGGGGGGGGGGGGGGGGGGGGGGGGGGGGCCGGGGCAGATTTTGCACATGGACCGTATGACCACGCCGAAAATACCCATGAGTGATGCGCTGCATGGCACCTCGCCCGTTTCCCGTCAGTCTTGCATGTTTCGGGATAAACTATCCGTCGTCTACGGACAGCTCTTCAAGGACGGGGGAGGACGGCCCGCCACTTTCCGCCGTTTTTCGTGCAGCGTTCGTGATGCCGGGCGAAGTGCGGATGGATTCGAATCGCGCGCGCAAAAAAAACGGAAGCCTGCAGAAATGTCAGAAAATTCGCCATGGCCATCGACGCGTCTTCACGATTTATTTTTCCTGGATGGAAGCCTCGTCGTTCCTCATCGCTTCGTCCGTCGTCCCGAGGTTTAACCACGGGTCAAACCGGGTCAAGCCGGGTCAAGCCGGGTCGACGAAAGAGGCGAACGAGAGAGGCGAACTTCCGTGACGGCCTTGTCCGAGGTGAGGAGTCGCGAGATGCTTCCCGGTGCCAAAGACAGCAAGGCCGTATTTACATTTTTTCTCGCCTTTTCCGAAATGGCAAAACCTATACGAACTCCGATGTGGCTCCGTGCCCTGAAATGTAACACGCCGGAATATAACATCGGAAACCCTCAGAGATGCATTGGAATCCGATTGCGGCTTCATCTTTCTCTTCACGTTTCGAAGAAATTCACTGGTCCATTCGGTGTTAAGGGACATTGAAATATGACTGCAGGAATTCGGCTAGTTTTTCTTTTTGTCATTTCAGAAAGGTAATAAAAAATATCGTTGCAATTTGGGAATGCCGGAGAATAAAAATGCTGGCTAAAAAGAAAAAATCAATTTTTCCGTGCGAACATTTGATCAGAATCGATCGCGACCATGTCTGCAGGTGAAGTTGCATTCGCGAGTTGCAAAAAAAAAGAAGCAAAAGTATTTGGAAGTTTTGCAAGATCGATCGACGTCTGTCGGCACTCTACTCTCACAGTACCCGTTTCAGTACTTGAAAAAAAAAGAGGGGGGAAAAAAGGTCGTAATTGGTTCTACGAAGACGAATGCTCGCGAAACTTGTTATTCACGTCTCCGTCGACCACAGAGGGTCAAACGTCAGATTTGCGCGGGATCGTGCGACAAATTGGCCGTTCCGCGGTGCCGTGCGTGTTCGATGGACGCGGCGCGCGAGGTCTTCCGAGCGAAATTCGAATCTCGCTCCGACTCGGTGGGTCGATGCGAGAATTATCGGGAGAAATCGAATTATCTATTAAAAGATTTTCGATCGGTCTCGGGAAAGCTTTTTTTTTTTTAGTATGTGCCGATCGTGCAGTACTGCATCATTGCGATGGAGAAATTCCTGGGAAAATTTTACGACCGATGAAACATCGGACTCAGAATGGCTACACGATTCGCGTCTTCGACGTTCGTGACCGAAAGGAAAAAAAAAAAAAAAAAAAAGATCGGCGAGGGATCGCTCTCACGTCGGATTTCGCAAGGGAAAACGGATTCGGTCCCGGTTTTTTGAATGGCGAGTTCGACGATTCGCGATCGACTTCAAACTGAGCCTGAGATTTGGTTTCGGTCTTTGGGACGTTTATCGAGTAGCGCCTGGGCGTGAGGACGTGTGGAAATGTGCCGATTGGCACTCAGAAAAAAAAAGAGGAATCTGATGGACTTATGTTAGACTCACCACCACTTGCTGCCCCTTCCACGACCCTTTGCCTGAAGAGTCAAGGCGAGGTAGCCAAAGTAGAGAAGCAGCGGCCGGATATCCATGCGATCCGAAACACGGGTAAAACGCGAACGACGACGGAACGAACAGACGGAGGAGGAGGAGAGAGAGAGACGAATAGGTCACGGATAGGTCATGTCAACGGACGGAGTTTGTCGTATAACTGAGTCTGCCTTTGGGGGGGCCTCCCGTGTGCCGAGGCGGAGTCCCGGGCCTAAACACAGATGGAGGGAGTGGGCTCCAAGGAATAGCTCCACCTTTCCCCTCTCATTATTGGACCAGGTGAGGGAGAGGGCGTGACTTCCACGTTATCCGCATGGAAACACTCAGAAATTTCATGAATGTCATTTCCACGGATTGTTTCCAGGCTCCACGTCATGTGTTCTCTCGACGTCGTTACGGTGGGCAAGACGAGGGGAGAGGAAGAAAAACTTCACCTGCCAGGAATGCTACCGACTGGTCGTCATTATTTCATCCTGAAAGGCACTAGAGCCTTCCGGCAGGCCATATATTACGCATTGTCATGCGGTCGAAATTGAGAGATGGAGAGGGGGCACAAATTCCTTTTGTCCGGGCGCAAAGACTCTCAAGGCGAACGTTCCTAATGCACGGCAGGTAGAAAGGGAGAAAGAAAGAAATTACGTGGAAGTCTGGTGTGTGGCCTGTGGCGTTGGAGACCCAACCTAATTGCTGTGGGAACGAAGAACATTTCAATCACGTCGAGGGTCTTCCCGATCCTAATGAATGGATGTTTGACGTGTGAAGTATCCCATCATTAGCATCTCGAATGGGCACTGGCCTCGCCTTTGTTGCGAAGGTCCCATCTGGAACGGTCATCGGGAGACCTCGACCCGTCCGGGTTCCTCCGATGCCGGCATTTATATGCCTGATTCCTATCTGGCTTCGGATTCGATGCTATCGGCATTTCCTCCGAGACGCTCATCTTGAAAGGGTGCGAAATGATTACTTCCGTTCCCGGCCGCTCGGAAGCGGCGGGCCGATACAGGTGTCTATGGCCGAAACTGGCTCCCCTCCCAGTCTTCTAGGTGCCAGGCACCTAATTTCTGGAATCCCATTAGCACCGAGGAGATGAAAGGAGGCTTCGGGGCTCCGTTGATTGTCCATTTCCTGGTCCTATTAGCAGTGTTCCAAGAAGAATGAGGACGCGTTCATCATGGCTGCTTCTCTCTCTGCACGTCGAAGATACTGCGTCTTTTGGTCTTCCCTGCCTCGTCCCATTATATTGTATAGCCCCTATTAGTATTTACACATGGGCTCGGTTCCCCCCAAACATGCGTCTTTGTCGGAGTGAGATCTTTGGGTCCCAGCAGGGAATCTTAGCGTGGGGTCTTCGCTCACCTTCTCAACACCTCCGAGAACCTCTGGACGCAAACCATTGCTTACGATCCGGCAGGGGGAAAAAAAAGCCATGTTCGGCGCGTGTGGTCGTCCTCATCTGACCCCCTTTTACCTTTTCCTTTTTCCCCCTTTTCTTTTTCATCTTGACGTGCTCCTTCGATTCAAGGTCGATGCAATTCCGAGCAGGCCCGTCGAAGGTCAGTTCATGACGGGTACGAGCGCACCTCTCGTGGCGTGACGATCAAGTCTCGTGACGAGGAGACCGTTGTGGAAGGAAGATAGGAGGCACAGTTCGGAGGGCATTACCGCATTCTCTCTCCCTTCCCTCTCAAGATTAAGAAGTGTGGTCATCCGTCAGCTCATTTCCTTTCAATTCTTTGTTTGGGATAATGAGAGAGAGAGAGAGAGAGAGAGAGGGGAGCGGTTGAACCTCACAAGAAGGGAGACGGGGGGGTTAGAAGAAGAGAAGAAGAAACCGCAATGAGTTAACCAAATCCCTCCATCCCTCGGCTGTTATTAGTGTTCACTCAAGGGACAACATGCATATATCATGGTAGGCTGGCTAGAAAAAGCTCCCCTCCGGCCAATTGTCAGGTGCATGGGGGGTCGGAAGCCCCGTTAATTGCCCCTTAACCTGCTCTCCTTGCCCGCGAAAGTGTGAAAATGTTTAATGGTGGACGATAGCCCCGATCCTCGGAGTGTTTTCAGAGCCCAGAGCCCCCACGTGGGGATACACGCCACGTATGAACTCCCCCGTGACATAATCATAACAGATCGCCTGCACGCTACGTGAAAGGTGATGCCCGAGATAATAGAGGCGGCCAGTTAATGCCCCACAAGGTGCGGAAACTCCGAGTTGCCAAATACGAGGATCCATCACCTTCCATCATCCATGTCTGTGGTCTCTTCTTTTTAAAACACTACTCTCTCCTGGCCCCCCCGGAGTGACTCGGATTCACGAATCTCCCCGCCGTGGAAACACCTATTTCGATTGCGGCCTCGCCACCTTGGCCTTCGCGCGGTTCATTAGTCCATATATTGAGCGCGACGAATCCGTGGAACTTCTGCCGTTCGCGGAGAGGGCAGCTACGGCGGCTCTTTCAGGCGTTTTTTTTTTTCTTTTCAACGCAGTTGTTTGCTTTCCCGGAGTTGTGCATGTCGCCCTGGGCAGATATCTCGGAGGAACTCCACTTTCCTTCCATTGCACTTGCTCAGCCTGTGTGTACAAAGAAAAGAAAAAAAGAAAAGCATTCTGGTCATTTTCTTTCCTGAAAAGATGCATTTACGCTGGATACATGCGGATTGTTGCATTGTGTCGATCTTGCCTGGAAGAGGCGGAGACCCGAGCGGGGGAAATCCATTTCTTGAGATCACTTTCACCGAGCGAGAGATGGCCCCGAAAGAGAGTAAAAAAAAAACTATAAATAAAAAAACAGGTCTGAATTCAGAATAAGAAGCAATTGTCGCCGATTTCCCTAAATTTCTCATTCTTCCCTCCGCCCACCTGGACGTCTTATCGTGATTTCGCCGAGTCAGAAATTGAAGCGAAAAGAAAGCCCGAGACGCATCAACAAGGCCATCAAGCGCGACAGCGATTCAATTCAGGCGAGAAAGTCGTCTCTTCCCACTTTTTCTCCGGATAGGTGGAGACGGGAAGGAAACGTCGAAGAGGCTATTCATTCATGGGTGGGAGTCCCTTTCATCGTAGATCCCGAGCGATGGCGGATCTCAGATGGAGATAAAAACGGCGAAGGGGGGAAGAGTTGAGCGAGAGATTCCGCTTCTCTCTCTCTCTCTCTCTCTCTTTCTCTCTCTCTCTCTTTTCGGGCGTGGGAACATGCGATGATGTTCGCCTCAATCCGATCATTATCAGATGGACCGTCGGTTGACAGGCCATTTAGGCGAGATTGCATCGAGACCCCGTAACAAAGCGAAATGCTTCTGCCAAGAGATGAGAGTGAGAGAGAGAGAGAGAGAGAGAGAGAAAGAGAGAATATCATAACAGTCAGCCTCTCCATGGATTCGGAAGAAGGGAAAGGCCACATTTAAGACGGTTCCCACGCTCTTCCCGCTCACCGGGGCCGGAGGGTGTCGAGGAAGCCACTCCGCCCTTGACATCGTAATCGATGCTTTCGCGCGATTCGGTCGCATTATGCTAGCTATGGTAATCGATGCTATAATACTTTTTTTTTTAAAGAGACTTTGAGGTTCCGAACGAGGAAGGTGAAAAGAATTTGTTGCTTCCTCTCAAAATCGGAACTAGATGTGGAATTTTAGTTCGTGAATTCACGAAATCCCACCGTGCAAAGGATTCGATCTCGCCGGAGCGACAGCCGAAGAAACTCCATTCCCGATTTCAATGGTTCTTGGGGATTCGATGATTTGCCCCAAAGGATACTGAAGTCGGTTTTTGCTCCTAGAAGTTGCACAAAACCCGAATCCTCTTTTCCCTCGCGTTGGCGTCAGACGAGCCGGCAGTCGTGGCGACGCGGAACCCGTCTCGCTCCGGAATGGAACGCGAAGTCCCCGGGATCTTGCGGGTCACTTGCGGAACGACGTCTGACCGTCGTGCAGAGGTTAACGATGGTGGGAATTCATGGACTTCAGTGAGAATCCGTGGACTTTGCCGCTCGAGCTGGGAGTTTGGAGAGGTCGAGGAATTTTTTTATTATAAATATATTTTTTAAATATATATCAGATATATATATATATTTTATTTTTTTTTTTTTTTTTAAAGCAAATATGCACGCGTACAAAATCCCAGAGGAGAAATCTAATCAAGAGGCTTGGGTCGGCAGGCCCAAGGGCAAAGATATTCACGGAAGATGATAGGTAATCACTAGAGAATCACTGTAATCTGGTCAGTAATTACCTTTGATGCAATCGTCCAAAGCTTCAAATGATTTGGAGAAGTTTTTTTAATTGCTAAAGTACTCATCCCTCCGGCCATTTGCAGGCACGTAGGTGCATGTTGCCAAAATAATTAGCGCATTGAGGACCGGGTACCTGGCACTTGCCCAACAGCTGGGGACAGACCATTTTTTTGAGAAAGATCGTCATTTTTAAAGAAAATTCATAACTTATAAATTTCTGTACTTCCATGTTTCAAACACCAAAATGCTCAGGAATTTTCACAGAATCCATTTAGATTTACGGGACCGAGAACGCGTGAAAGTTCTCCCACGACGCAAATCCACGCTGGCGGTCCTCAAAGTGCAAAAACGGCAACTTTTAGTTCCGCTTCGAGTCACGGCACCCGTTCACTCCTCAAAAGCTGCTCAATCGACAACAAGCGCCATGTCCATCTCCGAAACCCTGCCGCACACGGTGAACAGCCATCGTCGAAGCGATCGCTCCATGGCACAAACGCTGCGGCCTGACGTCGGACAGCGGCTACGGCCTGACGTCGGACAGCGGCTGCGGCCTGACGTCGGACAGCGGCTGCGGCCTGACGTCGGACAGCGGCTGCGACGTCAGGCCGGGAATGCATTCCGGAATGTGCCTCGAGTAATTATCCTGAACTTATTTATTATTATTTTGTTTTCACTAAACTTTCCAGCTTTGTTGACTAAATTTTGGCTTGTTCTAATCGGACCTCTTTACTCTCTCTCTCTCTGTGTCATGAGAGCCCTAGTAATTAACTACTTTGTACAATAACTGAAGGCAAAGTTGACGTGTCGTTTGATTATCCGGCTCATATTACTGTCAACGTCGAAACCCTCGAGTGACAAATCTTTCTGCAAAGGCGATAATGATGCTACAAACAAGATGAGTGCCTGCAATCAAGTTCAAAAAGGAGAACCTCACCTAACTAGAGAAAATTGGCCCATTCATCCTCCACGAGGATGAAGGGGAGAGAAGGAGGGTGGCCCGAGTGCGACATCTGCGAAACGGCTCCTGAACTTCAGCTGTGGCCCTTGCGCTCAGGGTGTCGCGCTCGACCGAGGAACTCCGTGAACCCGGCCTTTATTTATTTATACTTATTTATAAAAGTACCTTCCGTTTCTTCTCAGATGCTTCACAAGTGTCCGTACATAACGTAAGGAAGGTTGAAATTTAACGGCAACGCTGATACTGTCCTTTCTAGGTTTTCGGTCGCCGATGAAGGTTGTTACCCGCAATAGTCTGACTCGCTTTCGCAGAAGAATCACTTTGAATTTGCTTTATTTTATATCATGTGATTCGTTGACAACATGATTCGTTCCAAGAAAAGGGGAGGGCTGAGATGCTCATACCGGAGAACGTTCTCAGTTGGCAGCTCGGTTGCATCGTGGCATCACGTCCGGTCCGCCGAGCATTCACGGAATGCGAAGGTTGAGAAGGAATGACTCGAATTCGATGTCTTTCTACGCATCTCGGCGTCAGCGGCGCCGATTCGAGTCTCTCGGGGGGAAAAGGAACTATCACACGACTTGCCATCCTTCGATCGCCTCTTGGATTCTACTTAATCTCGAGCAAAATCTCGTTCCGCCAAACTCCATTCATGACTCGTTTGCGCCTTCGTCCTGATTTTGACGCCATCTGGCGGCCAGCGAGTAACTCCGTGGTGCCGCGGGCTTTCGCGGTCTTTGGTTTCCCGCTTCTCGCATCGGCTTTACTTCGTGCTCGCAAGGGAGGAGACGTTCACAAAAGGACTCGGTGCGAATTAAAGGTTTTCCCGCGTCAAATAAGAAAGTCAAATATGACAAGGAAAAACAAATGCGTCGTTGTGCTGGATGTCGGACTTGAAAGAAAAACATGTTAGGCATAGGGAAAATGAAATGCAACCAATGTATACAAGGTATACCTCACTGGGGGGTGAGGGAATGCCAGGGTGAGGGAATGCCAGGGTGAGGGAATGCCGGGGGAATGCCTTCTACTTGCATTTCCGCGACGCGGAGCCCCAGATTCATTTGTTTCAGACGATGTTATTGCAATTAATCTTATTTGATAACAATGAAAACGTCAGGGTTAGTCATGGGAAAATGTTTCCCCCCAGCAATTGAGGGCGGGAGGCCAGATTCCAACAATCAAAAAGGGGGGAGGAAGGTTTTCAGACTCCCCTTGAAAGCGTAATATATAGGTTTTCCAGACGAATTTCGGCAAAAGCCCATTCAAATTCGGCAGCGGCCGTTTCCATTTCGGCAGCGCAAGGGGAATATATTGTTTCTGGTAAGTAACGTGGGAATGAGGAATAGGGAAGGAAAGGGCACAAACGCATATTTTCGGCGAATGATCAATTATTTTATTATGCAAAAAGGAAAACACATGGACATTGACACTGATTCTATCGATCGATATGTTCTCTTCTTTCGGCATCTAATCGAGTAGGTTAGTGCATGGCAAAACCACGCAAAGCACTTCCATTTTCTTATATTTGCCCAACTGATGCCTCTAAAAACATTTCGAGCAGCTTCTCTGTCCGACTTTGCTGCAAGTTTTGTCCTGGTCTTCGTCGTCCAAGTTCTACCTGTGTTTACCTCGCGTTCGACAGCCGCTTTAAATGCAGATTGGGCATGTTCTGTCGGATTCGAGAAAGGAGAATGTGTCGGCAGAGACTTCACGCGAACGTTACGAACGTCATCTGGGACCGAGGCTCGTTTGTGGCATAGGAAGGATTACCAGCTGATTTTTGTTTTGTTTTAGTTTTGTAGAGCGGCTGAATTCGAACACAGAAGGTGAAGTGTAACGCACCCACGTTAAGGTCGAATCAATCGAGCGAAAGCGTGTGCGACTCGACCTTAAGGTGAGTGCGTTCCACTTTATCTTCCGGTGAGTTTTGCCTCTTTGCGTGCTCAGATGTGGGTGCCCTCGAAAGGCAAAACGAGTCAGGACGTGCCTACTTCGCCCTTATTCAATTTCCTGGAACATCTCTTCCATATTGAAACCGGTTCGGGGCTGCAGAACAGCGATGGGAAACCATGAAGAGTCGGTCAGTTAGTACTGGCACCTCACTTGTCGAAATCGGTCCATCGGTTTCTTGCTCGAGGGCAGCCTGTGGGCTTCGCAATTCCAAGTACTTTTCGGTCCTTTTAGTACTTGTTCGGTTTCATTCACTTCAAAATCCATCTCCTTGTAGGTGGAAATGTCCAAATATGGTTCACTTGTTTTGATCGGTTCAGTACTTCACTGGAAATACATTTCTGCTGTCAGTACTAGAAGCTGTACTTGTAAGCCACCAATTGGGACGCTCCCACCTTGTTCAGACGAGTTCATCGATATTCTTTTGTCGAAATTTACCTAGCAATTTGAGCGAACAGTATAGATCGTTGCCAAAAGAGTAATAACAAGGAAATCTCCGATCACGTAATGTCAGAGGATCCGAGTTCGAGTCCAGAGGAAAACGCTGTATATATTTTTTTCAAGTTTGTCCGGCGGACGTGCGACAGGCGGACGTGATCGGTGTCAGCGCGGATGTGAACGTCAGTCGGAGGTCAGTCGAAGAAGGGGAGGCCTACCAACTGCCCTGCCATCTGGCCGTTCCTCCAAGAGAAATAAGGTTCCCATGGTATCGACGAGGGCGCGCAGAAATTTACGGGAAACCTATATCGATTCCCTCTTCAGGGGACATAGGTTCATCGGCAATTCGGCTATACCGGTTATATCGATTCCCCTGAAGGGAATCGATATAGGTATATTGGTAACCTCTATCGGTATATCGGCTAATCGAAGCTTGCATTTGGTTTCATGACGCACTTTCTCTTTCCCCATGTACAAGGGAAATAAATTTGACATGGTTCGTGCACTTTCCGAGAGTGGAAGCCGAATCGAAGGAGAACCCTGGCAATTCTTGCGCATTGGATGGAGGAAGGACGACTCACCTTGTCGACCGTCCTTCCTCCATCCATGGACTGTTACGTCCTTCCTTTGACTGTTACGAGACGCTAGATTGTAACGCCATTGACTTTGAGAAGCATTGTATGTGCTTAGGAAGCCGTGTCAAGAGACTTTGGTTTTGAAGGGGAACGATCACCCCGAGATGGAAGCGAACGCGTACAAGTACTTCGTACTTCTTGTGCGAACTAAGGTCTTTCAGTGCAGAAAAAACGTTTCTGAGTTTCCTGCGAATGCGAATAATAATATTTAAAAAAAAACAGGAAGTATTTCTATTTGAAGAACCACGGATATTTACCTGCATTTAAATGTCATGCCGCAAAACTTTCTGGAGTACATCCAGCGGATGTCCAGAAGCCATTGGATGAGGATTTCCGCTGCGCATTTCATGCGGATGTCCAGCGGATTTCCGCACATCCGCAGCGGATATCCAGCGGATATGCATCAGATTATCCCTCGCTCCCAGGGGTCGCACAGGAAAAGAATATAACACTGCCGATAGGGGTCAGTGCAGTGCTCCCATGAAATCGAGTTGGTGCCCATATTCCCCCCATTTTTGGCTGGTTTGACAAAGTCGAAAAGAATAATACTTTCCACAAGCATTCTGGAGGGGCCGTAGTATAACTTTGAACAAATGGTTTCTGTAACCATGCATCTATTAGGAAATATGCGCTTAAGTTCTTCATGGTCAATATTTGTTACAGTGACCTAACTGAGGAATTCCATGCAACTAACTGTCAAAACATTGATGTATCCCGTCTTCCTGTGCGCACTGCATTGCTGAACGGGGCATAACATTTCGGCTACTACATATACTCTTCCAGAGTCCTATTCTCAAAATTCGCTCAAACTATTTTCTTCAGTCTGTTTTGGGAAATATTATGAACGGCCATATTACCCCAATTTACCTTACACTTATGAAAATACGACTTGGAAACTTCCCCATGCCATTTTTTTTTAAATTAACTTCTCTGGGTACTTTGTTTCTTTGTCAAAATCATTTCCCATCAGCGTTTCACTGTCCATCAAATTAGGGCTTATTCATAGAGCGTATTCCATTATTATGGTTTTTTATTTTCTCGTTTCCATCTTATTGAAATTCATTCCCATTATTCATAATAATAAATATTATTAATACAATATCATATGTAGTACGTAGAAATTGTTTATATGGGAGAGAATGGCTGCACTTTTTCCGGTTTCCTTTGTTGTTGGAAAGGGGATTGAAATTTTTACCGTCCATCTGTCTGCTGGTATTCTTGCATTGAACATTTTCTAAGTTCATGAAATAGTCCAAAAAAAAAAGAGACCACTATTGGAAGTCACACAAACGCCACCTGGAGATCCACTCTGGATGCACTTTCCTCTCCTTTCTGCTTCACTCGAGTTTCATACCGGCAGCTGGGAGGAGTGCCACTGGAGAAGTGCCTGTCATCTTCTTATGCTCCGGAGGCCTAATGAATCAGGGGTGTCACACAGGAACGAAATCTTCTCGTTAAAGGCTTTCCCTCATCAACCCTCTCCTGCGTCAACCTGGTAACACGGGGGGAAGGGGGGGGGGGAATCGCGCAAGGTGATGAAAGCTTGCATGTGGTGCCTGCCCTTCTCAAAGTAGCTATGTATGCGTGCCGGAGAACTCAGGAAGAGGCAGTAAGAAGCTGAACAATAGCATCGCGATGGGCAGACATATTCCCAATAGGAGAACTATCGAGTGATATCGTGATGTCACGATAATCGACACAGTACTAGAATAAAGTGAATAACATATACTGAGATTATCGTAGTTGGAATTTTGAAATGCAAGGATATTGTTACTGTGCTCTTTTTGCATGATGACCAAATACGTGGACAGTCGATTCCATGATTTCGAAAAAACTTACTTAGAAAAGCTTATTTTTTTCCGCGATTGTGCTGCTAAAGGGAGAATATGTCAAAACTTCATGTCATTGTCTTATGTCTTGTGCAAATAAAGGGTTAAGTGGCCTCTGTAGAGTCCACTTAAGGAAAAAAAAACTAAAGTATTCGACAGACAATCACGGATGAGCTCGAACCACCACCCTTTCGGTAGGCAGTCGAGCGCGGAAACTGATCGCCAGAGGCTTGACACGGTAAATCTCTTAGGGAAAGTTGTGGAAATGAGAGACATGGTCATAGAGTTTAACCAATTATTTAAATTTTTGCTACTTTTACTCATCCCTGACAAGCCCCCCCCCACGCACAAACACGCTCACATCCCTAGGGTACGGCTTGTGTCAATGCATTTCTGCTACGATCACTGGGGGAGTGATAAAGAAATATAATTGAATTATTGGGGAAATTCGTCCCCTGAGTTCGAAGTTAACCAAAACGTCTCAGAGCATTTATTGTCTTGCATGCCCAATGATGGTAATTCAAGCCGTCCCCTCCTTGCTACCATGCTTAGTCCCTGTTCTGTTCCAGACGGATCGCATATCGCTCATCACCCTTTTTTTGTTGAGACCTTGAGGTTATGAGACTCGTATAGCCTATCCACGACTGATCGACTAACAAAGGCTGGGAGTAAAGTGCTAATTTTCCTTTTCTGTTCCCGTCGTTCAGGTTAAAAGGCCTCGAACGCAATAAAAAAAAATTCATGTTGTTCTTATGAAAGTGGAAACGAATAAAGGCTGAGAAAAAAAGACAATTTGACAATTTTCAAATGTCTCCGTGTTCTCGATGTTTTCATATTCCAACAGACATTGTCTACATCTTGGAGAATGGGACCAACGAAAAAAAAAAAACACGTGCATGATCCACCTGAGACCCAACTAAGAAACGTCCAATGTATCGGATGCAAGATCTAAAGAGGTAAAATAGCCTCGGCTCGATGCTGGAAATTTGCCAAAAATGATAATGCAGGGAAGATGAGGGCCAACATGAGGTCAACATCCGAAACATATAGTCAGTGGAAAATGCAAATTCAAGTAATCATGCACTGTCGAAACTAACTATTGTTCGAAGAAGGGTACATGCATGAGATTACAAGTACTTGTACAACTTGCATACCTGAAACCCTTTACAATATTCCTGGCGATGAAATTATATGTAAAATGTTGCCAAACTTGATAATTGTACGTCCTGATACATATGCTTTAAGATAGTATATTTATGTCAAATTTAATAGAGAGTAGATAAATTGTTTTCTTTCAGCGACAGTTCAAAGTGAAACTTATGTTGTTTCCATCACTCCGGATTCCTCTGCATAACAAGTAACGAGGCAATGCAGCCAAGCTTGTGTTCGATACATCTTCCCAAGCTCTAGACGCGTTTCCTTTGGCCGGCCATGGTCCATGATCGACATCTGGATGGTCGGGTACGACAGAAATAATTATGCATTGCCAGCGTTGCGTGCAGTGTTATATGAGTCTCTACGCGCTTCGGGACGACGAGGACAAAGGAACGTCTCACAGGGATTCCTTTCTTCGATGTCCTTAGACTCGCATCGCATTAGTTTTCTCGAGGAAGGCCACCATGCTCATTCGGGAACCAGATACGATTCCATCGGTAATTGTTAGATATCCCTCCGGCTTCAAGGCTCGTAGAATTATCTCATGCTCACGTCCGTCCCCAATGACTGGAGATGAGCCCTCTCGTCATGACCGATCCACATCAGCCATCACTCGCTTCAAAAGGGTTCTTTTTTCTTTTCTCTCCTCCCTTCAAGGCCTGACCTTCTTTTGACACGTGCCCATCTGCTCTTCAAGGAGCCACCTTTCATTCGTCTTCCAGATGCAGTATTTGCACTTCAATGATGCGAAAGAAGTTGGGGGAAAAAAAGTATCCATGAATAGAGAAACAGCTTTTGAGGTGGCGCTATCACCTTTCAATCGCTGGCAAGGGTGCCCCGAATTTCGACAGGCATCCCGAGCGCTCCCGTTCGGGGGGGGGGGTTGCAAGGGGGAAGGGGGGGGGCTCGTGTCAAGCTGGAACTGGAATCTGCGAGGCAGGTGACTGCTGGGGTGAGATGGCTTGCTTTTCATCCCGATACCGGTCGAGATTTGCACATCCATAGGAGGGAGAGGGAGAGGGAGTATTGTTGTCGACACAGTTGGCTCACAGGTGATGCTCATCGATTGGGGCCTAGCCAGGGTCAACGGATCACCACCGACACCCAAACGGTTCATTTGCAGCAGCAGGTGCTTCCATGTCGATGACAGAATCCAAATAAGGAACCCAGCATGTGCTATCCAGCCCCCCCCCCCCCCCTCTCTCCTCTTCCTCCCCTCCCATGCCGCAGTCCGACACATCGAGCTTATATGCATTGTGAAGCAGAAAGACCGTTAGATGCCAATGCAGGGAAGAGCACATGTGTTCTGCCTATTGGATATCCTATTCATTATGCATTCTAGGGGGTAGCTTGCAATCACAGCTGAAGCCATCTGTCTGGTCCATAATGCTCTTCAGATTGATAACCCCTGTTCAAAACCTAATTCTCTTTCCTTCATTCCCCGCCGGATCGGGAGCTTGGAACGGTGAAAAATCATGACTCGAGTAACAAGCACGATTTTTCCCCCCCGATGACATATCGAAAAGAAAATCACCAAACTCGTCGTTTTTGGGGTGCTTTGCGAAGACCTGTTGAAAGGGAAGTCGAATTTATAGCTTGAAATGTATACCGAGAGAGAGAAAAGAGGAGACAGGCTTTCATCCATCTGTTCCCACCAATACGTTACGACATTCCCACGTCATTCTGTGGAGCTTTTCCAACTGATCCATTCTTTCATAATAGGACTCCTCGCCTCCCTCCCTAGGACTCCTCGCCTCCCTCACGAACCGCGAGAGGGAAGCAAGGCGATGTCATCTGTCGATGGTTTCCTCCCTGCAGTTTCCCGTATTGTTTGATGCGCTCTCGAGCGCCGGGTTCGCGGCTCCGATAACTCGAGTGCTGATGAATTCAATGGAGTGAGGGCGTTTCTTTGCGCCCGTGTCTTTTGTACTGGAGTGGTGGCAAACAATTGCCACCTGCCCTCGAGGATCGAATGGACGGGCCGTGCGTGAGCTGGCCTCTGGCCGCTCCTAGTTAGAGCAGTGCTCGCGTGTGCCGCCTTCGGTGACCGCCGACGCGTGCCGAGGCCGGGTCGGGTGTATTTTTCTCTCTCACCCGTTGCATAACGCCTAATTTAAAAGCAGGTGTCTTTGCGGAGGGAATTTATAGAGTCCTGTGCGACGCGGGTTTGTTCGTCCGACAATAAAACTCTCGAGTCCCCGAACCATTTCATAAAACCCATACGACCGCTTCAAACGGCCACCTTTTTCATCGCAACTCACAAACGCGATAAACCTTGCAGCCAACGCGATTTCGGAAACGTCCCCAAACGGCTCTTAACATTCTCTCTTGCACACCATTTTTGAATCGGCAGGCACTCATAGAGAAAGCAAGACCTCTGGTGCGGTCGCCCCTTCTTCGCCACAACAACCGCCAACACATGATTGCACACCATTTTTTCCGGAGGGATTCTCTTCCGCTTTCCTCTTCTCCCTTTCGGTCTGCGTATCCACCGTATTTCGCCAACGTGTCACCGATGGCACTCTTTTACTTGGTTCGGTATTGAACTGGCCTTTTTTCTAATTTTTTTTTCAGACAGCAGTCAGGAAAATACCTCCCCCCCCCTTTCCTCCTGGATCGTTCCAATTTAATTGCACTATTTTCTCCAGGTCAGATTTGCATAATGCCGTTCTCTCAAAAACACCTTCGCCTTTGAGCAGTTGCACCCCGAAAGAATGGTGCATGCTTAAGTAATATATACACGAGGTGTGGCAATAAAGTTCCAGGACTGATTTTTCTGTGAGTCTGTCAATATCGCAAAAATGATTTCCATTCCATGGACTGCTGGGCAGTGTAATGTCAGTCCTCATCTGACTAGCATCTTGAATGAGAGTTCGGCCGGCAATGTAGCGGTTCAGTGTGTAAGGCGTCTGTCGTATTCCCAGAGCGAAGCAATGCCGTATCGCATTTTGTCTCGAACCTGTCAATGCAGCTGCAGCGATCCATCAAATGTTGCAGAAGCGTCTTGGAAAGTTCCTTGTTATGCTCCAGTAATTTTGAATGACCTTGAAGGCCTTTAGCAAGTAGTGAAGACACTCGGATCCACCTCGACCCCAACCATCGCCAACCATTCGCCCAAGAGATGGCTGAATCATCATTTTTTTTTTTTTTTACTGGCTGAAAACCTTGAAAACTGTTCTATTAGTTCGTGGAATGGAAATAATTTTTGCGATATTGACAGACTCGCAGAAAAATCAGTCCTGGGACTTTATTGCCACACCTCGTATACATATTGTGTCGGATTAATAAATAAATGACGAAAATAAATGACGAAAATAAATGACGAAAATAAATGACGAAAATAAATGACGAAAATAAATGACGAAAATAAATGACGAAAATAAATGACGAAAATAAATGACGAAAATATGCGTGCGCTAGATGACGCGTTGCAAGATGGCATTTGGGCGCAATTGCAATTCAATTGCACAACATTTATTTGTGATTTACTGTTGTAGGTCTAATGTAATTATGATGTGGAGGTAATTTTCGATCGAGGACACTTTCTACTCTAAAAATTACATTGAAGTCGCGGAGAAAGGACAAACTCGTTTCACTTTTCTCTAATTGAGGCGCTTTCTCTCTGCCATAAAATGGCAACCGATTTCGTTGTGCTTTCTTTTTAATAATAATTATTTAAAAAAAAAAATGGAAATCGATGTTTCGAGTGATGCGACTGATTTCATCTGATGCACCTCTATTTTTCATTCTCTGTGATTTGTTATTGGTTCTTCACATCCCAAAGTGTCTTATAATTTTAAGTAATTGGATGCCGGGTGAATTAATTTGCAGTTGTAATTGCTAACGCGATGGGATACGCACATATTGATTATATATTGATGTTTAAAAAAAAAAGCATCAAATTGAGATTTTTGATAAATAATGCAACCTGATAGATAACGCCGAGAACGCTAAGCAAAAATGTCGACATTCGATCGCGGCACGATCGCGGCACGATCGCCCCTGAAAACTCGGCACGAGAAGGATTTCCTGGACAATTACACCGGGGGAAATCCAGGGACCATTTTCGGCCGTTGCAAGCCTTACTACCCGTTAGTTCTCGGTGGTGTTCGGCGGATTGTCGCATGCCCTGCTCGATTTTCAAGGTCTTAAGCTGGGCTGACGGGACGAGAGGACTGGATCATGATGATGAATTATGGCCGACTAAAGCTTCTCTATTAATTTTGGCACTCAACATGGAACCCATACGGCATTTTCAATTTCGTGGGGCGATAGGGCATTGCATGCTGATTGGGATTTTCACGCTTTCAATACAGTGAAGAATATCATGATCAATTATTTTAATTAAGGTAGTACAAATAATAATAAAAATAAAAATAAAAATAACCTTAAGTCGTTTTTTGACAGCTGACAGTTGCTGAGAAGTGAGAAGTCGTGAAAAATCTGTAATAGTTTTGGTCAGAGTTTGGAGAATCCGTTCATTGTACGGCATAAATGTCCAACCTATATTATACATATACCGTCGATTTTCAAACGAATCTCAACGCCAAAAACATGAGAGCCACGATTTCGAAAAAGCAACGCTAGTTATGGGGATACCCCGACAAGGTTCCTGGAGGGCTTCTAAATTCTCGAATGGATATTGTCTGATGAATAGTCCTCATCGAACCTCATCGAACCTCATCGAACCTCAGCTGCGTTATTCGATGACCATCATCAATTACAAGTCGAATATCCCATTGGGGCACCGGATGGGAAGCGGAACCTTTTCGACGAGACCGAGGTGTCACGGCCGTCGTTCGATCGCGCGGGGCGCGTAAATCTCTCGCTGTCGACCGGGACGAAAGGGGTGACGTCATCACTCATTCATGCGAGGAGTCAGGTTTTTCCTGTCGGCTTTCGTGGTCCCCGGAGCTCTGCTTAATTACTTCGAAGCCGAACCTTTGTCCTTCTACATAAGATCCCGATGTTATGGGCTGGTCAATAATTCGATAAAATGGTTCCAATTTGAGTTAATTAAAAAATAGGGAGCATTAATGTCTTGCTATTGTGGGACCGGCTGGGTTTTTCCCGGAGGCAGCAGACATTCGACGCACGTCGAGGAACAGAAAAGAAAGCCTGATCGGAGTTTCGTGCCAGGTCTTCCTCTCCCCGGGACCCGTCTTTACAATGCGTCCCTCTTTACATACATTTTTTCTCGATTCAGGTTTCTGGCGGTCCTCTTGGGGGAGAAAGGAGCCACTCCTACTTCCGGTAATGAATGAAACACTGGCAAAGCCGGGTCTCTCTGTATAGCTCTCCTTGTGCCTGCTTAGAGCCTATTGCATAGGTCCCAACCGAGCTCACACCTGCCCCCTTAGAGACCTGATTCCTTCTTCCTTTCCATCTGTTCATTGAAATCAGCACATGAATTGGGGGATTTGAAAGGACCCTGCCCTCGAGCCATCCGTCTTTTGAGCTTGCACCTTGAGCTCCCTTTATCCAGTCACCAGATTTGCTCCTCCTCTCTGAATATAATTAAATTTGCCGCTGTCGCGTGCGCCATTGAAAAAGAAAGGCGAGGGCGCCACCTGCCCTTGTTGACCACGGTTTCGCGTGCCGCAGGGCTGGGGCTCGGGGGACTGGTGCGTCCCTGGCCCCCGAGCCCCCGAGGCCGGGGGGGATTCCCGCCGCTGCCTGGCCGAGGCCACGCTAATCAATTGGGGATGCTCGAAGATTTCAGCTGCCATCCAGATTCCACCAGCCACTGGCAAAGTGGCAGGATCGGCATGAGGCCGAAGCTGAGGCTGGGGAGGGCAGATGCGCGACAGGTGATCCCCCCCTTTTTCAATACCCCCCTCTCTTCTCTCTCTCTCTTCTCTCTCTCTCCCTCTTTGCCTGCTCTTTACATCCGTTTCACTTTGGCCTTTGTCCCTCAATGAATGATGTGTGCCGACTGATTCTACCGGCTCTTCCTTGGGGGCCAGAAAAAATATAATTTAAGATGAAAAAAGCCGGCCTCAGCATTGATGTTTTTTTGGTGATTTTTTGTCAGACTATGTGTCGGCCTGCCAGGTGCCGCGGGGACAAAAAAGGGGGCTTTTCCCTATCCACGTAACCTGCAATTTGTGGAAATACTATTCACCATTACAAGGCCTTTGGTCGTGACCGCTCATTTGGGTCGATTCGATACGGTCGCTTCATTGCATTCAAATTGAAGTTTGCGTGTGTTCCAGGTTAATCCGCAGCCTGGGATCTGGCGGAAGAGCGCATTGGCCATCGTTCACATAATAAACACATTTTATAAGGAGATTAATCACGGGTAACCTTGTGGACAGATGCTCGTTGCTTTTTTTTTGGTTTTGGAAACTCAGCGAGAGGTATCGACGTAGCTGCGAATTTTGAAGATGCGCGTGGAAGAGGCCTAGAGATGAAAAAGAAAGAGCAAGGACCAGGACCAGGAAAGTGCAAGGACCAGGAATTAGAGCTACAGGATCTTCAGTTCAGAACCTTTCAATAGAACATGTCTCGCTCGAGATTATTTTAAATTTAAAGATCGCGTGTGCAATCGCAACCACCAAATCTCTTAGTCTGAACTTTGGAAGTTCAAACAAAGCGATTTGATGGAAATGGAAGAGAATTTCACTGGGGTGAATTTTGAACTTTACTGAACTAAATCTGAACTTTTACGAATGGAGCAAGTTTGAGGCGTTTTCACATAGCGACGCGTGTGCAACACTTACAGCATGCAACGGTTGTCAGAATTGTTTTCCGCCAGTGGCATGACGCGACGGCGAGCGTGTTCTGAGCCAACGAACAGGTGCTGAGCAGACACCGAAAGAACACGTGCTTCCTCATCGAGCATAACACGTGAAAGCATGCGGACATCCCATCGGAAGAGATTCAGATCTGTATGGAGGGAAGGTGGCAGGGGGTGCTATTTATCGAAGGGACCCCGAAACCAGTGGCCTGGATGGGATCTTCGGGGGGGGGGGGGGGGGGGGGGGGGGGGGGGGGGGGGGGGGGGGTTCTTTTTCAATGGCGCACGCGACAGCGGCAAATTTAATTATATTCAGAGAGGAGGAGGGGAGGGGGGAGGAAAAAATGGTTTTGTGCCCGACGGGCGCGTGCCAGAGCCAGGGCCCCAGAGGCCCCCACCAGCCCCACAGGACAGGTGGGTTTTTAGGCATGGCTTAGATCCATCCACAAAAGAGAGCAGATGCGTCCCTCCTCTGGGCCTACAGCCCAAAAAGCTTGTTTGCATTCCGAAAGAGGTGATGCAATCGTCGTCGGTCTCCCTCTCTTCCCTTTCTTCGATTGTTGGCACAGGAGCCCGGTGCTGAGGTTGCCCCGGTCATCAATTTACTGTCCTTTGTCCCCTGCCTTCCTCCATCGAGAACTCTGTTGACGAACGGGTTAAAAAAGAAAAAGAACCACGAAGGATGGTCAGTCCATGACCCTACACATTTTTGCCTTTGTCATCAGACAGTGATACGACAAATCTACTTCGACCCACTTCGACCCACTTCGACCCACATCGAGTGGCGCATCGAATCTGCAATGGGACTGCATGAAAGACTCTGGAATCGAAAAAGGTCGCAAAAAGGAAGAAACGTACAACATGGCACGATGAAAAGGTCCATCAGATTTTGCCTTTCATCGATAAACCCTTTCGATTGAAAGGCGAAATCCCAATCCTTTCTACGCTTTCCCTTCTTCTACTCATTAGGTGATGCATGGAAATCTCCAACGTCACAGACCCGACCTTACTTTTGGTTATTTCCAGGGATACACCCTGTTACTCTGCGAAAATTGGCAAAAACAGTTCCCCTAAAAGATTAATGCTCTTTTCTTGCATAAACAGTGAGAGAACGAGAGGGAGAGAGCAATAAAGACGGCAGTTCCGCTAAAATTGCGAAACTCAAGTTTTTTTTCGCATGTAAACTAATAATTAATTCTCGTATCCAATCCAGCAAAATCGCAAAAATTCTTGCTACTGTAAGAAACCGAGTCTCAAATTGCAAAGATTGATTTTACTTTCCTCTCTCTCTTGATTTTCGACAAAAAAAAAACAGAATTGAATATATTCATTTACATTTATTGCATTTATTAAATAGATAGACTGAATTGCCTGAAATAAGTCGAAACAATTTCCTTGCCAAACGGAAGATCGAGGAATTCCTTGATCTCGCAGCTGCTTTATGGCCGAATGAATGGCCGAAGGAATGGCCGAAGGAAGTCGAGAGTGACAGCTGATGGAAATAATTCCGTGGCAGATACCATCCTGGCTTGAGACCGGTTTTCAACCGAAAAAAAAAAACCGGAACTGAAAGCTGGAAGCAATTTCCTAATTTTCGTTCTCGGAGACCACACATAGCGTGCTTTTTACCCCATAAACATGCAAGCTGCAGTTGTGCGATTCTTCGCGAAGGCAGTTCATTATTTTGACCGTGAAAGTATTACTAATTAAGATCTCTCACGAACTAGTGACTTTGGCCGCATCTCTTTTGGGTGAATTCTTGAATTGCTCCAAGCGTTCGATTGAGAGATGTGACCTGTTCCGACCAAAAAAATTAATTAAATATTAAATATTAAAAATAAGTAAATAAGTCTGGCATTACGCCGTTCTCGAGCCGAGATTTATTCATCTCTAATGGCGTCTTTGCTGCCGATAGCGATTCACGGCGAGAAACCGATCCGTGCTCGGTCGTATCGCCCAGGCACTCTCTGTCGTAATAACATCGCAAATGGGAAGGTAAACGTCCACCTGAATGCGCATTCCGACAATAATAAGCTTAAAAGACCCTGAGGATGATGCAGCCGGATAGGATTGCATGTGCACCCACCCCTTCAGGGCCATTTTTTTTTTTTTTTTCAAAAGACGAAGGGGCTTGCTTGTCCTTGTCCGGCTAGTCAGAGGCAACAAAACAAGAACAAAGGGACTATAGCTCTTTTCACCTGGACATCAGTCCTGTTTGGTCTGGACGGTATCAAGATCTGTTTTGCAAGGACAAAAGCACGCGGTCACGACGACGAGGCTCAACTCTTCCCTCGAAGAGGGGGCAATTTGGTCGCAAAGAATCTCCGTCAATGGACGCCGACGTGGGCCTTCGAGAGGCCAAGAATGTGTCGCCCGCTGTATATACGGCGTGGAGGTCCTCCAAAGTAAACAATAATGGATCATTTCTCATCCGAAAAAGGGAAGCGCATCATCTAATTCCAAATGGAATGCATGGCTTCTTTGATTTCCGAGGTTCCTGTTTCCTCAACGAGTAAACAAGCTCCTTTTTATGTTCTTGCAATGCTTCCTCCTCCGTATCTGCGGGGACAAAGAAGACCCAGGTGCCCCTTCCTTATCCCCATGCGCCACGCCATCCGGATTCCATTCCGTTCCGTTCGTCCACGTTTCGCTTGTCATATCCAGGTGAACGAAAAAACGCCCCTTCTCCATCATCCTTCATTTGTCATTCGGCCCTATACACGGGCATGACCTTGTCAATTCTCCTTCCAATGAAACCGTACGCAGCAAAAAAAAAATCGCCTCATCGCCGGAGTTCGTGTTCGCCGTTTCGTCGTACGTGATCGACCTGGATGACGAGACGAACTGAATATTCGAGGATTACATGGATGAATCAACGAATATAAAGGAATGCTCAGTCCCTTGCATTAATGTTTATTGGGTGCATCCGTTGAAACGTCGTTAAGATGATAGGGCTATAATTCGGTAGATTTCACTCCGCATAATGGTTTTAGGAAAACGAAGTCGATTTTTTATTATTATTCCACGCCAATTATTCCTTTCAGACCATGCGACGGTCATGATCAATAGTAACTGAAATGGAAGCTATTCGTGCATTTTGAACAATGCCACACCGTATTCAAACTTTCATTATATCATCCATTCTGAATTCAATTTCGGCATGCCATTCTTCTGTATTTTCCCGATATAAGTTTATTGATGCCTCCATTTTTTCTCATCAGTTTCTCTCTGCAGTTCACCCATCTTGTCCTCAGCATATATACGTATACATACATTGACATACACATATATGTACTTAGATTAGTTCGACTATACATAAACTCAGTGGCCAATACAAAAATTAATCATCGTGGGGGCACTTCCCAAGTTCCTCCCCTTAGTGTCATCAACTGCCACAATGCGTCCTATTGCCTTTTTCATTTTTTACATCAGCGGTAAAACCTGGAGATTCATGTCACAGGCCGCAACCAAAATGTATTTGTGCATTAAATATTTTTTTCCAATTGTAATTTTAGCAAATAATTATTATTGGAAAAAGGGGAGGGGGGGGGGAGAATGGATTGCGAAGCTGGTGGTCGTTCTCTCCCCCCCCCCCCCCCCCCCCCCCCCCACCACGT